>JARTUT010000115.1:0-70403 GCA_030674115.1 Micraspis discolor
CACCAGTCCCAGAAAAAGAGTACAGCTATAGGATATATTGACAGAGCACTAAACTGACATCACCAGTGCTACAGGAAAGGTCACTAACAGATGTGAAGGAACTTCTGCTTGCCAACAACTACCCTAAGATTATGGTTCAGAAACTTATAAAACAAAGAACACACAGACTATACAACACACAAAAAAAGAAAAATCCACTACTGACAATACTAAACGGATACCCCTACCCTTCATCCAGGGTCTGTCACATAAAATAAACAACATAATAAAACCTTTTAATAGAGAATTAGTTCAAGCCACAAAATCAAATAGGCCAGATTTTCAGTAAAAAAAAAATCCTCAACACCAAAAACAAAAAGTCACACGTGATATACAGCGTGCCATGCCGAGATTGTGACAAACAATACATAGGTCAGACTTCACACAGAGACTACAAGACCGATTAAACGCACATAAATACACCAAAAACGCAACCACAGCACTGAACAAACATAAAAGAACACAAAAACACGATTTTAATTACGAAGACACCAAAATCTTAGCAATCGAACCTCAACAAAATAAAAGAGAAATTTTAGAGATGATTCACATTCAAATGGCAAACGAAAACACAGTAAATGACAAATTAGACACTAAAAATCTGAGCCGTATTTATATGCCACTATTGAAGCGACCACCTAATTAAAGTAAAAGAACTGACAATCAATGACAACAGACTGAATTCTAGAACTATGACATAAAGATGACAGCACCCACTTGACAACATCGAAACAACAAAGATGACAATTTGTGAGATATTTCGCAATAATTTTTATATATTTGATTAATGTATGCAATTTTAGATTGTAATGTCCATTTTAATTCATAATTTACACTGAAGAAGGCGGATTGCCGAAACGTTTGTAAACAATAAACATCAAAATTAAACTTCAACCTAGATACCCAATGAATAAGTCCTTTACACATATATATATATATATATATGTTTTTAGATCTCAATAGACGTTTACTTCATGTTTACTCAGGGCCAGTTCCATAATCCTTACGAAAAAGATCTTTTTCACAAAGGCCGCTTTTCAAGAAAGCCGCTTTTAAAGTCAGTTTGAAAGCGCATCCGGTTCCATAAACATAATCCCACCCTCATTTAGATAAAACTCCCTTTTGATTGTAACTTTCATATTTCCTAAGGTTGGCTATTCTGGGATCTAGTGATTTATTGTTTGCATTTTGTAATATTTCATAGAGAAATGAAATTTTATGGAATAGAAGAGAAGGCATAATATTCTGTGTACGAAATGAAGGAGGGAGATTCGAAAGTTCGAAAATTTTTTTTTTATTTTGGTGGTGCAGAACAAGTGGGTAGGTGCGAGTGCAAATATGGAAGGAAAGAAAAGAAAAATTGTGTTCAGCGTTGAGAATCAGCTCCTACTGTTAGATTTGATTTAAGTGGAAAAGGAGATAATAGAAAATAAAACGACGAATAAAGTCACAAATGACGAAAAGTTAAATAGAGCATAAATTTTTGTTGATTGAAGTTCGTTTGAACATATATTTTTTCAGGACAAAGCATGGCAAAAAGTAACTGCGAAATTCAATTCGTCCACACTCCATCCAAGGAGTGTGGATCAGTTGAAATCAAAATTCGATAATTTGAAAACGAAAGCAAGGAAGATGGCAGCTGCACAAAGAAATAGTTCAAGGGGGGGTGGTGCTCTAATAGAAGATCAGTTCGATCCAGTCATTGAGAGCACATTGCAAATAATAAATTTAAAAACTGTGGTGGGGCTCTATTCACCCTTTGATTCTGATGCCTTAAGTTGAAAGTAATTTACATTTTGAAAAACATTTATTAATACCTACCTGTCTTGCAGGTGGAAATCATGGATTAATTAATTAATTGATTAATACTTAATTTTAGAATTCGTTATGTTGAGTTACAAGAAGGGCCACATAAGGTAGATAAAAATCATTCTCAATTAAAATTGCTTGAATTTAACACTTAACATTATTATAGAAAGAACCACAGAATTGGTCATCGTACAATTCGAAGAAATGGAAGAAGTCGGTGACCAAGAAGCTGAGAACTCAAGTTCGAAACCCTGTGTCAGTTGCAAAGGAGAATTATTATAAGACAAAGAAGGAAACTTTGGAAAATGAAGACACAAGGAAGGAGGAGGAACATACTATCAGATTAGAATTATTTAAGCTGCCAGTTTTAGAGTTGCAGACAAAACTTAATGTAGAACCTCGAATTGTAGTACATAACAAAAAGTGATAATTAAATTTTTTTCTTTTCACTGGATGCTTGAGCTTTTAATAAGAAATAATAATATATCATAATATCCGAGAATTAATCTCACATAGAAATATGTAATAAATTCAGAGAATTGGGATATTTAAAATATTTTCAGGGTTCAATGTATATTGAAACATTAAATTAATGAAACAATCTATCCAATTATACAGGCTGAGTCTTTGACCACTGCGTTAATTTTAACCATAAGTTCTTGAGATCAAAAGAAACATTTTTTCCATTACGGTTTTTCTATATTCAGCTGCGTTGAAAATTTATAAGTATTTTAAGTTTTAACATTTGGCAAATAACCCACTGTAGTCCAGTTTATTTTGAATGAAAAATACCTTCCACAGCATCCAGAAACGAATCTGAATTGTTTAAAAACATTATTTTCCCTCTAAGAAATGATTCACTCACTCATGTTTCATCCGATGAGGTCCATATCCAGAAGGAAGATACAAAATACTAATTTTCTGGTAAAAAAAATTCAACACCATAAACATAGATTTTTGTTGTTCTACTATATTTTCTTTCTACTTCAAGATTATAAACCATGCCTTTCTAGTGAGAAATTCCAAAAAAACCTCAGAATTATTGGGTGTTATCATCATACATTTGTAATGTAATGTAATGTAATCATTTCTATGAAAACTTCCAAGGCTTTTTTTCACTCAAAGCCAGAAAATATCATCTATGATTTTCCAAACACTGATATTATTTAAGTTTCTTCTCCTTGACACAGTCCAGTGAACAGGTCTATGAGACTGTTAAAAATATGGCAATCTTTTTCGAAACCTTCAACAACAATGAATAATGTCACTACGAATAATTATTTTACAGTGATGTTACTTTGCCTGATGATTATTTTCTCTACTGAATCCCAATAAAAATTACTTGAATAGATTACAAGTATTCTCAGATTTAGGTGTGCAATTATATTTGCTTGAAGGAATTAGGTTTGATCGCCTACATTTGATTCTGAAAAACCAACTACGTGTTTCTTCGTTAGTAAGAATCTATTCTGTTTAGACTATAATTAATTACTGAACAAATTTTTGGTTTTTATAATCAGAATATCTGTTTTAGTTATGCAAACAAAAACAGAACTATTGAATAATGGTTATTCATAGATTATGTCAAATTTTAATACCTTACCATAGAATATTAATTTATTACGGAACCCCAGGAGAGAAAAAAATTAATAATTGCAAAAGTTTTTTTAAATGAAGGATAATTTCTGTAATCATTATTGATCTTCAGTTATAATTTTTCTCAGAATAACTAGAGTGAATTATTACCACATTGAAATGTTATAATAACGTCTCTGTGGTGGGTTGTTCCCAATAAAATAGTGTTCTGTGGTTCCTTGATGTTTTGATTCTGTTTGAAACTGTCAACAGATATTTAAAAATGTGGAAAATATTGTAATAAAATAATAATAATAATTTCGATAGTTTGAAATTATTCAATTCAGTATGAAATGATTATGGTCAGAAAATACATTTCTATTCTAATCTTTCTTGTTTATGAACCTATAGCTTCCAGTTTCAATATTGACTGAATTTTAATTAACCATGCATCATAACAAACATTCAGAAATATTAAAACTAAGTCAAATTCTATTATCTCCTAAGTTTGTGAACCAGGTTGAATCGGTGTATGAAATGAAGATGTGAAAAACTTCTATAAAGGTACAAAACAAATCAAGGAGACTGGATTTGAAAATTTTAAAACTCATATGATCTTAATTTGAAGCATTCCTATGTTAGAATAGATATAATTTGATGCACCCTGAAAGTCTGAAGCTATAAAGAATCAGCTCTTCATAAAGACAAGTCTTCAATTCAACAGGTCCTGACAGAAAATACATTATCTATTTCAATGGTCATGAGAATATACCGAAGTACCTATGTTAGTGAAGGAAATCTTTTCTCTATTTCTTATGGAATATTACTCTGGATTAAATATTAAACAAGGTGCTAGACATCATTAATAATGAATACAGTAAATGGCAATTCAGATTTTGTAGTGAATGTAAGACAAAAATTGTTCAGTGGTTAATTTCATCTATAGTTTTTAGTGGTGGAACCATAGACTGGAGAGATTTCCCGAACCTTTTGAAGAAATATTTAATATAGACATAAAATATGGCAACATTGAACAAATCTTGTTATTGAATCATTTCAGCACAGAGTTGGATTTGGGAAAATCAGAAAATTTGGACAAAATTATATCGATTTAATTTCTTTCAACTTCAAATATCTCAAGAATGGTGCAATTTAGGAGAAAAAGGTGGAGAATGATTTTATCTGCAAAAAGACTAATGATTCCAGGAAGTACAAGATACGGACCTTTAGTTCAACGATATTTGTTTTTCATGCAATTTAACCAATCTGAAGAGTAGTAGTGAGAAACCCACAAGAAATGGAATGAATCTAACGATGCCAAAATATGCATGACTGTTATCAAAAACCTTCTACAGGAGATAATTTCAATTGATATTGTCGTTTGAATATTACAGTTGAAAATGCAATTTTTTTATGAAATTTCAACACCCTATATCTTTTGAACAGGACCAAATTTGGAAAAATGTTATAGGAAGAAAGTGTTTCTTTTGACGTGAAGAATCTATGGTTAAAATTAACGCAGTGGTCAAAGACTCACCCTGTATATTGCCAAAATGTTCATTGATAATTAACTGTCTCGCTTGACGGGCAGATGTCAAATTATTCTCTTCACTTCGAAACCCCAATGGCTCCTCTTCCACTGGTACATCGTTAGACCATTTATCTGGAAATACGTCATTCATATCTAAACAGATAATAGACAATACAGCTGTAGCAACTATTATTTCCATTGTGGTTGTCAACTTAACACGCATTCCAGATGAAAGGATAGAAACCGACGTTTCCATACACCATACTGTCTCTCCACAACATTTCTGGTTCGTATGATTGATTCATTGTTGAGATTTTCAGCGTTGGTCCTTGCTTACCGCTAGTGTGGTCATAAGATAGGGTTCGAGGGTGTAACCACTATCTCTAACTAATAGGTATCGTCCAAATTTTCCACTATGAAAATCATTTTTCAAATTACTATTATTGAAAATAGTTTGATCATGTGCTGATCCAGGCCATTTTGCTACAATGTTTCTGATTCTCAGATCCGCATCTGAAACTGTTTGCACATTTAAAATAATTCTTTTTAATAAATATTTTGAATCTAAATATTTCTGCATCATCACCACCAGGGAATTTATCTTGATGAGGGTGCAATCTATTGCACAAATAGTTCTTGGAAATATAGCGATTCCGTAAAACTTTGCAGCTCCTCCAGCATTTCATCATTACTTTCGCTCATCTTGATGTACTTTGGACGAA
Source organism: Micraspis discolor (assembly GCA_030674115.1). Classification (NCBI taxonomy): domain Eukaryota; kingdom Metazoa; phylum Arthropoda; class Insecta; order Coleoptera; family Coccinellidae; genus Micraspis; species Micraspis discolor. Next base: position 5,677 of record JARTUT010000115.1, read on the forward strand.
GTGAAGTAATGGCATAAGACACTCTTCGAACTATCCTTGAAGAAGATGTTTTTGAAACTCCCATGAAGTCCCCTGCCGTTATCAGCATAAAACCTCAATGTCAGAAGAAGCTGTTGCAGTGGATCTATATACCCACCCCTAAAAAGCATTTATTTTATTAATCAATAACTATTGACATTCCAAAATTTTTCTTACCTGTTGGTTGGAAATGATAGTGCAGGGGCAATTTCCTGCAGTAAACGCAGGACACTTGTTTTCGTCAAACGAAATCGATTGAAAAAATCGATATCATCTAATGTTGTTATGTTCTTCTATAAATTTTCGTCCTTTATAAAAATATGTCTTGTTCATCATCAGATGAGGAAGAACTCGAACATGAACTTGAAGACATTTTCGATTTTTGTGGAGAAAATTAATTTTCACAAAGAGAACTCCTAAGCAAAACACTAGCACCATAGAATGAATTAACCATTGACCTTATATCCAGAGATCTTTGAAATTAACGAATACATTCGCATTCGAAATGAAATGACAGAACAGAATAAGGTTGTGTTATATAGTCATAAAGCATGCGTAAAAAAAAGGATGCTTTTTCTTCCGTAAAGGCCCAATATCGGGACTTTATGATAAAGGATACTTCAAAGCTTCCTTTAATCTTAAAATTGGTTTATGGAACCCGTTTCATTTGTAAAGGAGACTTCTTACGAAGAAGGAGACTTCATTTTTGATTATGGAACAGGCCCTTAGACGAGTGTGTGTTGCTTGGGATGTTCATTTTTCCCGGTAGCACGTGAATACATATTCCGAGTAATGAATTTTATATCAATAATCTTGCAATTTTATTATTTTTTCATCATGATATGGATAACAGGAATTAAATATCTAGATTCAGTGAAAATTTCTTGAAAGCGGTGTCCATTAATGGTTTCAGTTTTCAATGTGATTCTAATAAGCAGGAAGTTTTTGGAAATAACGCAGAGATTTCTTGTTTCCACAATTTCTTGCACTCACTCCGACAGACGAGCAATCGATAATATTCACATTTTTATCGAAACAAAGTTTCACCGAATGTAACAAAGCCTCTTGGTTGCGAAAAACACAATAAATTTGCGGCGATTTCCCAAATTTTTTCATAATCGCAGTCAGTACGTCATCTACTGCATACATTTGATCGCTTGGAGAGATTCCATATTCTGCAAGAGCTCCAAAAACATCAAAACTGTAATTAAGGTCCAAAGTGCTATTGAAATACTTCACAACTGTGTTGAATGGCTCCAAAACTTTGGCGCAAGTTCCATGCTTATTCCATTCGTGTGCCCAAAACTGTAGTCATCAGTTCCTCCATGTACGTTCATCCATCTCAGCTTAAGTCGTGTCAAAATTGAATCAAGAGCTTCGGGACTGAATTTCTGATCTGAACTGCAGGAATACGGTCCTTTCGTACCTATTTTTGTGGGCCACAAACCATGTACGGAAAAAGCATTTGGATGATCTTTTGGTAGGTTGCAATAATTAGTGTTTTCTCACTTTTCCAGTGTAAGCACTCTGTTATTGGCCAATGTTGGTCGAAAAGTAGAAAGTCGAAACTTGGATCTCCATTTTGCAAACTAACGAATTCACCTGGACGACAGATGAAAAACAACAAAATCAGTACAAAGAACAAATTGATCTCTGTCATCATTATCGGTTCACTATTTTCTGATTGTGATGTATATCGAAAAGATGGTTTAAGTAGACAAATTATCTTATCTGCGCTTAATCAACGAATGCGCCACAAATAGAATATTTTCCAACTTCCTTTGTGAATAGGAGATTACTTGTTTGCCGGTCAAAAATTCATTTTTGCATGGTTCAGAGTTATTGAGGAAACCAAATTCAGATACTCATTACTGCTTAATTATTCAAGAAATTTGGGCAATTAACCTATTCTGAGAATATTGTCTTAACTCATCTCCTTTGACAGAAAAGAGAGAACACACATTTTCAGAGTCCAGGTTAAATCGTCATTGGGCCAAATCCGTTAAATGGTTCAGGAGCATCTAAAAATTTGGTTCTAAAAACTAGGAAATGCAATTTTTTCCATACATTATATTCAACATGCATTTCTGAATGATGTCAACACTTCTCTTGTGGACACCCATATCTATAACATACATCAACCCATTTACCATATGACAGCTGTGACTGGACTAATGTGGTGTAAATAATGCTCATGAGCTCTTAAGATGTATTTTTGGATATATCTAAGTCTATACCCAGCAATCGCTTGACGTTGAGTTACGGAACACCTTGTATATCAATTGCCAACGTCTTAAAAAATAATTATTTAATTGCCTGAAGTTATTCAAATACTCTTGACACATCAGAAAGACACAAGACGTTGTCAATTGTGTATTCACATTCTATAAATAAAAATCTGACTCTAAAAATTAAGCAATATATACAGCTATCTGTTAGAAAAGGAAACTGAATTTACGACGGTCCACTCGATGAGTGATTGGACAGATGACATTACTTTAAAACGGAAAAAATACGACCCAGAAAATAAAATTGAAAACAAAATTACTATAGTACTTATTAAGTTAAAAATTAATGAAATAGACATGCCGAATTGAATTTTACAAGAAAAGATTTTTCGATATAATGTTACACCACTTTCAATTGTCATTATATAACCTCAATTTCGGTAATTTTACGAGATGATTTTAATTTGCGTAAATGTATTAATGTTTTGTATCTGTTCATTTTAGACACCCTGAAGAAGCAATAAAGTATTGCGAAAGCTTGGTTTAGAAAAAAGAGTACCACCTTTTTGTTCCTATCACAAGTGAGCCTCAATTCCCTGAAGCATAGTATTCATATGTATATATATATATTTTTTCTTTTGAACTTTTAGCTGACAATATTTAGTTAGCAAACAAAAAAGCATATAGATCAGGGGTTAGTGACGGGGTGTCATACAATTCGGCGTATGGCATTAAAGCCTAGGGAAAAAACCCCAGTAAAAAAAAACCCTGGCTCCCCGTCTAAGTGTAAAAATACAAAAATAAGCTGAAATATATTTAAGGGACTTCTTTCTTCAAGAGTAGTCTTCTGTTGATGGAAGCAGAGACTTCTTCAAGTTGCTCACATCGAATCTGGAAATAAAAAGACAAAAGCAGAAAAAAAGACTGAATAACAAAAAAACGTATCATATTCGGTTGAAATTTATAACTCATTCCAAGAAAGAGTCGGAAACATAGAGCCCTAAAACCTAGTTTTACTAAGGAGATAATCAATGAATACGACCTTTTATGGTTCCTCTTTCACGAAGACTTTTTCAGTATTCGCATGTGTCTCTTGAAGGAGAATAATCTCAGCACTATAGTCCTTTGCCAATTTAGAAATATAATCACTCAATGACTAAGTACTATTTTTCCTTATAATATTGATAGGTTTGTATCATGTACAGCTCTCTAACTTGTCCAGCTTCATGAATCAAGAGAAAATTTTAAAGTGTCCCGATAACCTCGGAATTGAAGAAGTCGCTTGATCTTTTTCTGCTTTCAATATACCGATATCAACAAAACTGTTGAAATATCGAAAAATCAATTGGTTCGGCAACGCTGGTTGAGAATTCCATCGAGCAGATTCGGCGATTTAGTATTAAATCAAATTATTGCGTTTATCTCAAGAACCATAATGGCGGATTAAAAGTTTTATGAAGCACCAATTTGCACTAATCAGACACTAAATATTTGACGTTGTTTCATAATTTGTGCTTCCAATTTTTGGCTAACTTCACGCTTGGCAAAAAACAACTTTCGATTATGGTAAAACCAAAAATCATCTGGAAGCACCAATAGCTACCAATTAGGCACTAATTGAAGCATCAAAATTTTTCACGAAATCTGAATATGTTGGTGCTGAGCGTGTAGTTAGCATCAAAGAAAATATTTTCTGATATTTTGGAATCGGTTAATTTTTTTCATTGGTTCCAAAAGCACCAATAGATACCATTTCAACTGTAAATATTGGTATAATTATTTCGAGGTAATTTGAAAATGTTGGTGCTGCTCTCGACCTCAGCACCTCAGCCAAATCCGTCCAGTGATTCAGAAGTTATGAGCATCTGAAAATTGGTATCATTTGTAACTCTCAGAATATACAGGGTGTCCTGAAAACAATGGATAAGTCTGCAACTATAGATTGACAATGTCGTGGTCTAACATATTCCAAATTTTGACCTTAATGAAAATTCCACGGTTTCCGAGATATACATGGTTTTCGTATTTTCAGAAAATTTCCAAGTGCTATTAGTTTTTCTAGTGTCATTTCTACAAATGGAGAGGTATTTCGATATGGTTTTTTTTTAATTTTATATGAGATAGTTCAGCTATCGGAAACAAAGACTTAAATTCATCAAACTAGTGTAAAAAGTTAGAAACTCGTGAATTACAAAGAAAAATTGAAAACTAAATGAAATTTCCTCAAGTTTGATGAGCTACAGTTTAAAAAAAAATATAGGACGCCCCTGGTAGATATCATCTTAAAAACTTGCTCACTTATTGCTGATTTCAAAAAGGTATCATAAGCCTAGGAATTCTGTAGGTTATCAAAAACCTTCTACAGGATATCATTTCATTTTATATTGTCGTTTGAATATTACAGGTAAAAATGCAATTTTTTTATGAAATTTCAATTTTGAACAGGGCCAAATTTGGAAAAATGTTATAGGAAGAAAATGTTTCTTTTGACGTCAAGAATCTATGGTTGAAATTATCGCAGTGGTCAAAGATTCACCCTGTATATATATACATTTTTTTTCTTTTAAGTTTTTTGATGTTTCTGTTCGAATGTTACCTGCCGATTTCTGTGTTTTAAAACTCTATGGACTTGTATGAAATAAAAAGAAGGTGTTTATTTTTGAATATTACCCTTCGTGAAATTTTTCGGTTTGGTAAGTTCATAAGCATCTGTTTCACCAACAGTATTGGTTAAAATGTTTGCACTTTTCTAGATCATCATCTCTCATCAAGTTATTGATAGGTTGAAACCAAAGTAACCTAAGCGACTGCAAGGCTAATGAAGTATAAAGTATAGGTATCAAATATAGCTTAACGGCAGAAGTGATTTGTACGATCTCAATACCTATTCAAGAAAGGCATTAACTCGTTGAAATCCATTCTTATGCGATAGTTGCAATAATTAGGAAATGAACGGCTCTTAAGAGTGTGTGGCGCCCCCAACATCTCAGTTCGAATTAAATGTCTCGTAAATACCGATTAACGACTGCCTTTTATGAGAGGTACAACATCACCTGCTATAATGTAATGTCGGTTAATTACGGTTTTGAATTATTATATTCTCAGTCGAGTTGAAACTTATGACTTTGGTAAATATGGATCCCAGCCCCGTTGAAATCTTCAGCTATAAAATTTCCAACAAACTATTTTTCTACCTTGGACAGTTCTATTGATCTCTTAAATGATGCAGGGTTCAGTTTACATGGTCGTGCAATAATACATTTCTCATCTATAGTTACTAAACAATTATGTGAAAATGCAAATTCTAGATCAGCTTCTCGGAACGTTTTACGGCAGGCCGGACGGGCCTTTTCTAAAAGGGTCTTTCAACAAGAACTTTGTTTTTGAAAACAAAATGAAACAAAAAATGTTGATGACAATGATTCAAATTTTTATTGTATTACAAAAAGAAAAGTTCGGCAATTATGAATGAAAAATGATACCTACCAACTATCCACCACGACCTCGCTGACAGAAGAAAAGTCTTTCGTCGAAATTTTTAATCACTTTTTGGTAAAATGTCGTATCTATTTCGGCTATCACATCACAGATTTTGAGTTTTAAAGCTGCAATCGATTCCATTGGGTTCGTATAAACTCTGTCCTTCCATTATTACTCACATAAATTGGCATCTTTTCATTTCCTTTTCCACCGGTTATTTAGCGTGCCTTTGTCACCACTGAATTTCACTAGAGAATATTAAACAGATAGCAGTGAACAACGGCTATACCGTTAGTTTTGTAGAAAGATTTTTCAACAGATTCTCTCAAAAATGGTTGGTTGAACAACTGAGACCTGATGCTTCCATTGCCAGAGATGTCGTTTCAAATATGGTTGAGCATACTAATACACCCGATAGGACTGATACCACCCTCTTCATTCCCATTACTTACTGTGGCAATATTACCCACTCCATAGTTCATATACTAAAGAGAGATAATGTAACTTTTTCTTTCAAAAACGTCAACAATTTGAAATACAATTTAGTGAGGAATAAAGATAAAATTAATTCGAATGATTGCAACTCTGTTTATGTGGGTAGAACGGGCAGAGCTCTCTCCACTAGAATAAGTGTGCATTTACGCAGTTAAACTAATTAGTATAATGATAAATCGGCATTTGGGGTGCATCTAAGTGACACGGCTCACCAATTCGATAGAACCGTAAATTCGAAAATCTTACAACGTTGCGATTTTGGTATGGAGCAAATGATATTAGAAGGTATGTTCATTAGTAAGTATTCAAGAAATTCCGATATCAATTTATTGAATAGGACTGGTATGGAACAGACAGTTGATTCTGTGATGTTTGATCACGTTTGAGTGCTTTTTCGAGTTGTTTCTTGTAGATTACTTCGTTTTATGATACACTTTTCGTCTTTTGTCGGCTGGATGGCAATAGTGTTTTCATCCATTCGTTCATTATAGTTTACTTCGTCTTCTGTTACTTTTGTTTTTGTTCTTTTAACGGGATGGCGGTAGTGGTATACAGGGTCTTTCACGAGGAACCTCACCCATATTTATACTGAACGTATTTTCATGAAATTCATCACTTATAAGTATTTCACGATGCTGATGAAATCTAAAATATTTTCAAGGCATGAGCACCTCCGGTTTTTCCGGAAATGACGTCAACTTCCGTTTTTCAAATTACAACACAATTTTTTTATTGCAGAAATAGATTCCTTAGAAAATTTCAAGTTATTTTGATGTAACATGTTTCAGTTTTGGTTGGAAAATTGTCTCTGAGCGGGAAAACTCGAAAAAAAAAATCGAAAATAGAGCTCCGCTGAAACAAGAATAACTTCGAGGTTTTTGGATGGAAAATTTTCATTTTTGGGATTTTTCAAGATGTAAGATTGATGTATCCACTTTAAAAATCGAAATCGCGATTCATGATACAGGGAGTAAAAAAATCGCTTTCAAAGTTAGGGATGACAAAATCGTGAAAAATCAATTTTTTCAAATTTGAACCCCATTTTTTATGGCAAATATTGAATCTACGTTAAAAAATAATGTGAGTGTATGCATCACACCCTTGTGTGGATATTTTCTGAGTTATTCACAAAAAAACTGTTTTTCGTCTTGAATTTTCAGCTATTTCTTTTCCCTTCAAGCCGAAAAGATTAAAATTTTCAGGAACTGTTACTTAAACCATGTTTAAGATTTTACTACCCTAATATGCAAGAGAAAAAAGTTACAGGTTGTTCCTAAATAGATGGCGAATTTGGATTCGAATTTGTATCGGAAAACACTTTATCTCAACTAATCGGCCATCGGTTTTCTCTCCAGTGATAAATAAATAATTCCTTATGAACCATATGCAAAAACTTACCATGTTTCACATTCTTTTTTTTTAATGATTGATATCATTGATTACATCTGCCAAATTCCTCTTTATTCAGTAGCATTTTGTGTTTACTATTAATTTGGGGATAATTCGTATTAAGTTATAAAATCGATCACTATCCCTAATTTTACCAATGAAGATTATTTAAATCTCATTCTACTTCATGGAGAATGTAATAAAGTTGTAGATAGAACGATTCGACTGTTCATTGAGAGGTTTCCTGACCGACCCAGACCAACGAGAGATACCATTAGCAGAACCATGACAAACTTGAGATATGATCGGATCTAGACACAGGGAAAAAGTGTAGTAGAAGATGAGAGCAACGAAATTACAGTTCTTGCATATTTTCGTGTCAATCCTCAAAATTCTCTCAAAGATGCCGAGATTGCTCTGGGATTATCTCAATCGAGTGTTTGGAGAATATTAAAAAAACATAAAATGCACCCATATAAATTCAATAGAGTACAGTATTTGAAGGAAACTGATTTCGTCAGGAGAACAGAGTTTTGCGAAGCTATGATGATTCGATTTCAAGAGAATGAAAACTTTTTGGACTGTATAATTTGGACAGATGAATCTAAATTCACAAAGAATGGTTCTTTCAATAAGCATAACAGTGATTATTGGGATGAAGAGAACAACCACCACTTCAGACAATGGAACTTTCAGGAGACCTGGAGTTTCAATGTTTTTTGCGCCATCAAAAATAATGCAATTCTCGATGTTCACATCTATGATGGGACTTTAACTGGTAAGATAGAACACTAAACATGTTTGCATTATTTAAAGAATGTTCTCCCTTAGCAGATAGATATGCTGACATATTGACTGAAATAATTGAGCCGCTAGTACAGAACCATAATGACTTATGATATCAACAAGATGGCGCGCCTCCACACAATTCACTCAATGTGTCAAATATCCTATACAGGCTATTACATGAATTTATACTTGATAAGCTCTACCAAATCGGATTTAGGGGAATCTTTCTCGACTGGATTCGAAGTTATCTTTTTGATCGCACTATGTTCGTGAGCTGTAATGGTTGTTTATCCGAGGGGTATCGGAATGACTTAGGGGTTCCTCAGGGCTCAGTCCTGGGGCCTCTGTTATTTCTGTTATTCATAAATGATCTGCCAGAACACCTTTCCGCAAGTATAGTGATCCTATTTGCAGACGATACGTCCATAGCTGTCCGAGCTAAAAGTATTGACCAACTGACAAACTGGTATGTCTCTGTGAAGAGTTTATTCAGAGGTTCAAATCGTGGTGTCTCCAGAACTCACTCATCATGAACCCCGATAAGATCCAGATCATCAGATTTCGAAATTGTTAGATAGGTCAGTCCCCACCACTGGTGTTGAATGTCGCCGGTAGTGTCATCAAGACAGTGAACTGCGTGAAGTTTCTTGGACTCTACTGTGATAGATTTTTGAGATGGAGCTCTCACATCGACTTTCTATGTAAAACTCTCAACAGGGGGTACTATGCCTTACACCGGTTGAAGCAGTCTCTTCCAACTGAGACCCTCCTAAATGTCTATTACTCCCTCATTCACAGCCATCTAAACTTCAACATACTACTGTGGGGGGCGGCATCGGAGAGTAAAAGAGTTTTCATAACGCAGAAAAAAATAATTCGCCTTATGTTCGGTTTGAAACCTACTGATTAATGTAAGGACGTTTTTAGGAGTTCCGGTATCCTAACGTTATCTAGTATGTACATCTTGAGTTGTCTTCTTTACGTTCGATCTAACCTGCCAAATTTGTCCAAATGTTCAGACTTTCATAGTTAATGGAACTAGGCATCATAATACATTATGTATACCGAATAACTCAACGACTAAACACAAGTCTCACGTAGGTTTGCCGGAATTTCCTTCTACAATCACCTACCTGACAGATGTAGAACAGGTACCGATAGGCAATTCAAAAAGGAAATTAAGTCACTTTTGCGTTCTAAGGGTTACTATGAGCCAAGAGAGTTCCTCTCTGATAAACTGATTTAAAATTTGTTTGAATTTCTTTTCTCATTATGACTTGTCCTATATATCTGTTTGATATCTGTAAGGATCAATAAACATTAATATTATTATTATTATTTCTTTATTTTTGTTTTTCTCCATCGTATCGATGGGTTATTATTAGCTAATCTACGGGTCAGTACCAAGTAGATTAGCCTTCACGATTGTGACAAAAATGATCGGGTAATGTGACATGTGTTTAGAATAACTGCTTTCTGCATGAGTGGTAATGTTCGTTCTATGTGTAGAAGGGTCAGATGGTGTTCCAGCTTGTCGTGAACCATGCCTGTGGCCGTGATGACTAGCGGATGGATGATAACTGAGTCATATCTCCACAGTTCTTTCATTTCTTCAGCGAGATCAGAGTATTTGTTAATTTTCTGACCATATGCATTTTGAATATTGTGGTCTTGGGGTACAGTAACATCAATCAAATGAATTGTTTTTCGTTCCTTGTCCATCAAGATGAGGTCGGTCTGTCTGTTTGCTCTGATAGTTCGGTCAGTCTGCTGATACCAGGTCGATTCCAGTATAATCTAGTGTTTTCATTATCAAGGACTTTTTCTGGCTGATACCTGTAATCGATGGTATAATTGGCGAACAATGGTCCACATCGATGGTTGGCGAACAATGGTCCACATCTTTGGCCACTCGTTCTCCCGATTTAACTCCTTTAGACTATTATGTTTGGGGTAAGATCAAAAATATTGTCTACTCAACTCCCTGAGTGATAAGAAGGACTGCATAGAACGAGTCAGAAATGCGTTCAGGTTTGTTTAGATTTTTAGATTCATAGTTTTGAAACTCAATTTGGTTTTTAAACACTTTTGCAGACCTCTTCCTCCCGATGAAATAAGAAGAGTAACGCACGAAGCATTCCTGAGACGTATAAATAAAGGTCTAGAAATTAACGGTCACAACTTTGAGCATCTTCTCTAGTTATAACTGCGAGAGTTTACCATGGTTCTCCTAATAGTAACTTGAAGTCTGTTTCAAGAAGGGGTGAAAAATCTACAGCATGGTTCAAATAACAGTTCCTGAAAATTTCATCTTTTTGGTGTGAAGGAAAAAGAAATAGCTGAAAATTCAAGACGAAAAACAGTTTTCTGCCATAAAAATGGGGTTCTAATTTGAAAAAATTGATTTTTCACGATTTTGTCATCCCTAACTTTGAAAGCGATTTTTTCACCTCCTGTATCATGAATCGCGATTTCGATTTTTAAAGTGGATACATCAATCTTACATCTTAGAAAATCCCAAAAATGAAAATTTTCCCTCCAAAAACCTCGAAGTTATTCTTGTTTCAGCGGAGCTCTATTTTTTTCGAATTTTTTCAGAGAATTTTCCAACCAAAACTGAAAAATGTTACATCAAAATGACTTGAAATTTTCTAAGGAATTTATTTCTGCAATAAAAAAATGGTGTTCTAATTTGAAAAACGGAAGTTGACGTCATTTCCGGAAAAACCGGAGGTCCTCATGCCTTGAAAATATTTTAGATTTCATCAGCATCGTGAAATTCTTATAAGTGCTGAATTTCTGAAAATACGTTCAGTAGTTTCCCGTTTAAATATGGGTGAGGTACCTCGTGAAAGACCCTGTATAAGTAGAAGACGTATGAGATGATAATTTATCTTCATTCGTTTTTATTATAACTATTATATTTTTTTCGATCGATCTACGATATTGTCAATTTTTTAAAACAAGATGTTTTTGTGTTTAAATGCCACTGTTCCCCCATAAAGTTATTTGAAAGAGCTATTTGTTCAGCCCATTAGCATGACTTCGGATGATTTTTATTGAATTGTTTCTGAAGATTTTTATGTTTTTCTATTTATGACATTTCACCTTTTTCGTTTAGCTTTATTCATAGCGGTTTTTCACACCCGCTATTTTCAGTTAAGACCTTTTTTTAAAAGCTTACAATTAATTTTTTCAAACTGTTTTTTATACTGTTGACTTTGTTTTATATTATATAATTGACCTTCATAATTTAACTATTATATTTTGTTAGTTTTTTGACTTTTGTAAGCTTTCGTTAGTTTGCTTTATCTTGTCGCTTATATTGCCTTCTGTTGGACGTTTTTTGCTTAGTTTTTTTTTCTTTACTTTGTCTTTGTCTTTCACTGTAAAGAATATTTCGCGTTTTCTCCATGAATTTTTGTTGTGTGTAGCTTCACTTGTGTGATTTTTATACTCCTGAAGATGAGCTGAATTATCTCAAAACATGTAGAGTTACAATTTAAAATTACAACAGTACTTATATCTGAATAGTGTTTCGATTTCATATCATGGACCTCCCAGATATTAGGACATTCAATTCTGAACTGTCCTTAAAATAGCTCTACAAAATAAAGCCAGTGGTGTTAAATCACATGATCTGGCTGGCCATATAACAGCTGAATTTCGTGAAATTATGTGATCAGCCAATTTGGTTTTCAAAAATTAATAGTCTCATTGGCTGTGTGACAAGTGGCACCGTATTGTTGAAACCACAACACATCTTTCTCATCGCGGGACAATTCTTACTTCATTCAATTGTTCTCGTGTTGATAATTAAAGATGAAATTTATTACTTCACGTCGATGGATCCCTATATCAAACCTTCAAATGACAGACGCAAAAGTCCGAATTGAATTATCAAGCTTATATTATGGTAGAAAACGAACCCGAACATGATCGACATATCACATCCGCTCTCCACTACAATTATCTTGACCACGTCATTATGTCTATTTTTGTATTAGTTTCTGGTGAAATTCTGGCGTCCGTCTTAAATTTGGTGGATGGTTTCTTGTGTGGAACATCTATAAAATTTACGTCATTTTCAGTGGTATCTTTTGCAATGTACTCAAGAAAGTTTTTTGTTGGAATAATTTTATCCTAAATGGAGATGATAAATGCTCCTATCTTTAAAAACACAATTCCCGATGTCAAGCAGTAACCTGATTATCTATGTTTACATACATTTCATGTAAAGGTTCTTTCATTTTTGTTTTTGTGATGTCTTGGCGGTTGAATGGTACACGCTCTTGAAATTTCAATTGAGGTAAAGTGTTTGCGTCTTGTAAAACTTTTGGAAATTCCCAGGAGGTGGCTTTTTCGGAGAAATATTCTCATAGGTATTTTATTTCCTGGTTCATGCATTTAGAAAGATCCATCCTCCCAAGTGTCTTCGAAGTTCTGTCCATCCTTTGTAGCTCTTTGGGTAATATTTGTTATCCTTGTTAAGGATTGTCCTTCTTCTCCATTTGAAACTTCAGCTTTCATGAGGGGTTGATCAATGCACTTTGATTTTTTATTCCGAGATAAAAGTATCACGTGCCTTCATAGCTTCTATTAGCCCTTATTATCTAAGTGGAAACAATACATATACTGATATCCCTCGAAATCTGTTATTATTATAATGATTACACTGGTCAACAGTGGTTTTGGTGCCGAAGATTTTGGAGGTAATTTCATATGAATTTGATGCCCTGAATTCAAATATGCTATTAGTTTCTGCCTCTCAGCTCGAATTTTCAAGATATCAACATTTTTGTGAATTATACATTACACTATTCTAAAAGAAAAACCATGGTTTAAAGAAACAAATGAATAAAGGAATTTTTATCATATTACACAGATATTATTCATTATATACTATAGAAAACAGAAAAAGTCATCATTTAAACCAATTACTCACTAAACATTTCGGAAACTTCTTTTGCGTGACATTCTTGAATGTATTTTAGAACAATCCTGTTTTAAAGACCAGCAGTAATCTGCCATCATGTGAGTATCCCATCTTCCTTGATAGCGATCCTCCATACATCTGATATCTTGGTGAAATCTTTCACCTAGCTCCTCACTAATGTCGCCTAAATTATCAGGAAAACGGTCTAAGTGGCTGTGTAAATAATGCACCTGTGCGGGTACAGAATTAGAAATAATAATAATCACCCGCTTAATGAAGGGCAGCGGACTTCCTGAGTCGCTGGTTATACTAAAACAGTAGATCCAAAAATTATCTTTGGTAGAAAAGATGTTTGCAAGGTGAATAAAACAAGTTTGTAGTTACAATAGAATTATGTATTCACAGATAAGAATAGGTACACAATGTTCGGCACTTGAGTTTACACTCACAGAAAGAGTTTTTAGGTGTCTATAATAATCAAGGATTTGAAGTTCTCTGCTCAATCTAGGGCACTTCTGGTAATATAAATGTTAAAGAGATCTGACCTTATTTGTTGTTTGGAGTTCACCACAGCTCTGCTTCAATCGTCGAGGGTAGATTTCTCAGAATAAGGTGCAGGCACTTTGGATAAAGCTTCACAAACTTCCACTGATGAATTGTGCCTTGGCGATATGTAATTGCTTCACAGATTCACAATTCACAACCTTTTTCCTTTACGTAGAGAATTTCAACTGAGTAATTCACATACACATGAACTAGGGTAACTAACTGACCCGAAAATAGATTATTTTGAGAGATTTTAAGAGGAACTTGTAGTTGTGAGTGCCGTTATGGACTCGTGAAAAGTAAATTGATAAAGAGAGAATTTACTTGTAGAAGTACTGTGCACAAGAGCGTCTTGAGAGAGAATGAATTTACTTGTTTCAAATTTCAAATTCAAATTTCAAATTTATTCAAATATAAGTTCATACAATAATGTCATTATTTGATTATTTTACACAATTTTACCGTTATCCCAACAGCATGCCAGACGCACCTAGGCAAATTTGCCTGTGTTGTGGGCCCCGCAACCTGCAGGGATCTGCACAATGTATATTTTAAAAATAGCTCGGGGTGTAAGAAATAATCACAGCACATGAGTATAGGCCGCAACCAACAAAAGCAGCAAACCACATTGACTTTCAGGTCGAGAGGTTGGGAGGGAGGAGGTGCACTCAAAAGAATAGAAAAAAAAAAAGAGAAAAAAAAAACTCAAGGATACTAGCATCAAAACAGTTTCAGATGATGTGAATCGTTTATCAAATATTTTTTCACTTCTACCTTATACCTGCGTAAACTTAATCTTCTCATGTCAATGGGTAGCATGTTGAACAAAATCGGGCCGAAATACAGAATCGATCTCTGCGATGCACTTTTCCTGAAAAACGGAAGCTGCAAAGTTTGATCTACTGCAGATCTTGTTGACTTAGATGTTGAGTTTGAAAACTTACGAGAATTGCAGTACATCCAAACTAGACTATGGTACGCATAAACGGTCCTGATTCTGAAAATATTAGTCTCCCTGTAAAGTGTTTCCGTGGAATATAATTTATTTTTTTTTATACATTATTTTAATAAGGGAATTTTGTGTGGTTTCGAGAATATTGACTATGTTATTATAAGCACCGCCCCATGCCACAATGCAATATCTGAGAATGGACTCAGCAAGTGTACTGTAGAGCATTTTCAAGCATCCAAAGGTGAGTATTTCTCTGAGTACAAAGAACTTGTTCATGAGTGTCCGCACTTTAGAGTTTACGTGAACAATGTGTTCCGTCCACTTGAGATGCCGGTCAATCACCACACCCAGGTATTTATAAGATTTAACATTTGCAATAGAAGGGCAGTTACATCGCGGCGGACCCATACAACTTGGAGCATGTATTTTAAGGGTGCTGGTTGACGGCTGACCCACTATATTCGGAGAAAAGGTCATATACTTTGATTTTTCTATGAATTGTAGAAGTACTTACCACCTTGAGAGGTGCAGACAGAATGAATTTTAATGAGAGAGGTCGTACAGGTAGCTAAATTTAGGGATTTCCAAAATTCCGTCCGACAGAAGGCATTCTTGGAAGTAACGGCCGCTACCGCAAATTTCTAGAACTGTCCCTTGTTGCGAGAATATCGCAACAGCACCTTAATGCTCATGTTACATCCAAGTGATCTGAAATTATTCAGCATCTCATTGACTAATTCAACATAGTTTTCAGCTTTGTGTTTACCCAGAAAATTTTGGACAACTGAAACAAATGAATTTCAGGCATTTTGTTCAATCTCAATCATTGAATTTATGAAGTCAGGGTCTTCAATCAGCTGTCTTATTTGTGGGCCATCAAACATTCCTGCTTTAATTTTTTCCTTACTCAGCTGAGGCATTTTTTCCCTATATATGCAAAGAACGATCCATTCTTATCAAGAGCCTTTACAAACTGCTTCATTACACCCAGCTTGATATGCAGGGGTGGAAACATGATTTTCTCTCGCGGAACTAAAGGATCATTGATGATATTCTTTTCCCCAACTTCCATGTTTTCTCTTCTAGGCCACTCTTTTCTAACCCAGTGTTGCGTTTTGTCTCTGCTATCCCAGAGGCACAAGAAACAAGGATACTTGGTGTAGCCACTTTGCTGTCCAAGGAGAAATTTTACCATTTTTAAGTCTACAAAAATCACCCATTGGTGTTCCTGATACTTTATTTTTTCCAAAACCAAAGCTATGTTGTCATATTGGTCTTTCATTTTCGTTGAGTGAGCAATTGGTATTGAGCCATATTTGTTCCCATTATGTAGAAGAACACATTTCAAACCTCGCTTTGAGCTGTCAATAAATAGGCGCCAATCATCCGGAAAATATTCAGGAAAACCCATTTTTACTAGGAGTTCTCTGATAGCATGGCAAAATATAAGATTTTGTTCTTCAGAGAAAAAAGGTTGCAGATCATTCTCCCTTGTGCGATAAAATGTAATTTTTGTTCCTGGTTCAAGTAAATTTTTTTCCTTCAACCTGGAAGCTAGTAATTCAGAAGCTTCTTTCGACAGGTTGAGATCTCTAGTGAGGTCATTTAACTCATCTTGGTTGAAACATTGGGGAATTGATGACATCGTTTCAAAATCACTGTCACCTTCAGTAGTGTCAGAATTCTGATCAGAGAGACATGTGTCTTCACAGAGGTAGCTGCTGAAAAGTTGGAATTGGCACTTCTTCTAAGTGAGGGATAGGGCGTCTTGAATAGACTAAATCTGCATAAGTCCACCTGTTACGCTTATTTCGATTGATTCCAGTAATATTTACTAGGCAGAAATAACAGTCATCGAAGTGATTTTTTGGTTCTCTCCAAACCATTGGTACTCCGAATTTCAGACTTTTCATTTTACCGGTAGACCACTGTCGTAAATGCTCTGTACAAGTTTTACAGACAATATGTGGTGCCCATGTTTTATCCTGATCACCAAGCTTAACACCAAAATATCCAAGATGAGCCCTCTTTACAAAGTCACTAATAGTTTTTCTGTTTTCCAAGAACGTGTATTCTCCGCATATGTAGCAAAAAATATCAGGATGATGTACACAGCTTCTTCTGCTTGAACTCATTTCTTTTCAACAACACAAATACAACAATTCACATTTACAATCTACTTTTTAAATTTACCTTTCAACAACTCGTTACTAAAGAGAAATTTCATATGAAGCTAAGTTCTATCTATTTGCACCGCGGGAATTCACAAACTAACTCTCAACTGCAGTTGAAGTTCACTTCAGACTGGACAGTTCCATATATCGGAATAAGATTAAATCTCACTTGTTAACAGTTTGTCAAGTCATATTGTTAGTCTTCTATTTGTAATAAAAGAATTAAAATAATAATTATAATAAATATTATTATTTTAAATTTAAGTTGTAACAAATGAAGACTGACAATAAGGAAAATATACAAGAATCTATCTCTATAAATTTTCTTGTATAAATTTTATAACACTCATACTTGAAAGTATTAAATAGGAAAAAGCATTGATAGATAAGTGAATTTATCTAGAAAGCTAGAGCTGATACAGAAAAACTGCTATCATATTTAGATTTAACAATAAAAATATAGTTGAAATCAGCTCAAAAATTCTAGGCACCAAAAAAAATTTTTTTTTTTAGGCTTGTGTTATTATTATTATTATTATTACTAATAAAGTTGAATTATATGAGAAAAATTTTCCCTTAAAATAACAACACCCCCTATGGAAATGAAGTTGCCATGATTTATCGCAATGAGAAGAATCAATTATTGCATTTCGATCCATTTCTATCTTTGAAATCTATATCAATATTTACCATGATGATGGTTTTCATTAACATGTCAATATGAACTGACCCTTATATCTATTCTTTTACACACTGACAAAGGAATGCTAATGTTTCACCCAAGTCTGGTTAGCTTAACATGAACTTATCTGTCAGACTAAATCGGCAATGTGCTAAAACGTATGACAGACCACCAAGTTGATGAATATATTATTATTACGAAGTTGTTTACCCCAGGGCTTCATCGTTTACTCGAACCCGGTCTTCTGATTACCTAATAATGTCATTAATTTAAATAAGTAGTAACCTTATCGTAATTGATGATTATGGTTCTGGGCCCACAAGTCAATTATTGATACTTGATAAGAAAAACAAAGAACGTTTAAGCTTAAGGTTGTTTTAAATAGCTTGTGTTGGATCTCATTATTTTTGTAGCAAGGTAGACGGATATCAAAGATACTTTCCTTAAAATACAGGATGTTCCTAAATTGAACGTACAAACGAAAAGGGAAGATTCCTTAAGTGAGTTTAAGAAAAAAAGTCCCATAACATGGGGTCGCAAACGTTTCGTTTTCGAGATACAGAGTGTTGAAGTCAGTGGCGGCTCGTGACAATATAGTATGGTGAGGCACATATGAAAAAAAATTTAATAATGTAATATATATTTCGTCCTCTATTTGTTTATTCACAACAAAAGCAACCGAATCAATTAATTCATTTTGAATGGTTTTAGATGTACCAGAAATTACAGATTTACTGTTGGTGACATTTTCTAAAAAGGTTTTTAAATTCGTGACAAATTTACTAACAAGAACTACCAATTCTTTGAAATTTCCGCGATTTAAAGACTCATTCGATTCATCGTGCCCCCTAAAAGGTAACTCTTGCATACAGAGGTGCATCGTAATATCTATTAAACTTCTTAGAATTTGTCGATTTTCTTGGAATCTAGCATTGAAATTTTCAATTTCTATTTGACGCGCATTGTCTATTGCTGTGGCGATATTTTGTTTTTGCTTTCTCATAACGGTAAGCTTGCAATTAGATGAAATATGCTGCACTTTTTATAGAATGAGATAAATTTTTCAAATCACTAAAACCACTTTTCGACCAAACTCGGAATTTCCATTAGTTGCTGAGAATAAAATGGATCTCAACAAAATATTTTTTCCAAAGTAATACTTCCAGTAAGCCAGTCGTACTTGTCATACCACGTATTTTGGAATCCCCGATTTGATTTACCGACCCCACCACTAAACACTAGAGATTTACTCAAATCTGGAACAGGTCGCTTAACTTCCTTAATTATATATAATTTATCATCATACGAATGAGTCGAAAAATGTTGCTTATTTATTAAAAAATTAACAATATCACAAGTACACCGAATATGTTCCTTAGGAATTTTAAAAGATTTACTATTACTAGGTCCCGCTGAATCCATTTCGCGATCTGTTAGTCACTTTCGATAAAAAAGATTTATATTTCAGAAAAAATTCACCTGAAAAAGATTATAATCATACGCGATACACAGCAAACGCGATACCACTAAATAACGACAAAGTGAACTAACCGTATTTCTCTATTTCCCGCTTCCCGAATAAAATCCTGAGGCCAGCTTCTAATTCCTCGAGAAGCCGCCTTCAAAGCCGTAGATATGTTCTCACCGCTTCGACGCAGATAACCCTCTGGACATCGCAGAAACGAAACGATCTCAGATCGGCTAAGATCGTGCAGAGGCCAGCCTCGGATTAATCCCAGAACGGCTTTCCATTACGCATAGACAACCTGGGTTGTCTATGCCATTACGTTCTCGTAGGTCATCGAAGTAGATACCACGCTAATTTAGTCAAAGAAGCTTGCGTTAGGCATGCCTCCAACCGTTTAGTCAAAGAGGATTTGATTTATTATGAATATACAAGGAACGTGAGATTGGGAAAAATATTGAGCAAAAAAGTGATGATGAAAGGGAATGAAGAAATATACGGTTCAGAATTTTTTTGATGAGGCACTGCCTCATAGGAGAAGCCGCCACTGGTTGAAGTTTGAATTTTTTTCAAGTTTTTTTTCTCATAGTATCTACACTTCACAAGATATTCAACTGAAATTTGGCATAGATATTACATTTCAGAGTTCTCACAACGTGACATAGCAATTTCGATAGAAGATCTACAGGGTGATATTTTTTCTGGAACACTGCCACCCGTTTTTCTGCAGAACTCTTTTTTGGTGAGCAACTGTTAATTTGAAAAAATGTAAAAAGAAGCTTTGTTCTTATACTCAACTTTTCGGTTTCATGTAGTTTTGTCGTATCTACCAACGATTTCGAGAAAAAAAATTTTGAACGATTCTCTCGAGATTCTCGTAAAATAACTATGATAGGAAGGCCAATTTGTAATCTGTGGTTAATGAATTCAGTGCCAGTTTTGACACATCAAATTATTGAACGTTCGTTTTTTTGAAAAGTGAAGGTGGTTGCATTTGTGGCTATTTATTTTTTTCAATGTAGTTAGGCTACTATTTTCATTGCGATTTTTATGACAACAATAATTTGATCAGAAATTAGAACCTCTACACATTTCAATATCAAAACATGCCGAATTCCGAATTGACTGATGTGCATTTCATGTATGGTCTTGCAAATGGAAATGCAAGAGAAGCTAGGCGTCTTTACATGGAACGCTATACCAATAGAGTGGTATCAAATCATCGAATTTTCTCTGATATTCATAGGCGTCTTCCAGAAGATGGATCTTTTTCCAGGAAAAGAATTAATGCTGGGAGACCACGCAGTGTGAGAACACCACAACTCGAAGAGGCAGTTATGAACGAAATCCAAGAACCAGTACAAGAAAATTAGTGTACTTTTGAATGCACGTCATCAAGTTTTTTGGCGGATCTTACAGGACTCTCTGCTATATCCTTATCACATTCAGAGGGTGCAAGCTCTTCTACCTCGAGATTTTCATCCGAGGGTTAGTTTTTGTCAGTGGTACCTCAGTAGACTATTGATGAATCCTTATTTTGATTGCTAAATTCTATTCACTGATGAAGCCTGCTTCTC
The DNA here is from genome assembly GCA_030674115.1 of Micraspis discolor. Lineage (NCBI taxonomy): Eukaryota > Metazoa > Arthropoda > Insecta > Coleoptera > Coccinellidae > Micraspis > Micraspis discolor. The sequence continues at coordinate 26,408 of JARTUT010000115.1, forward strand.
AGGGACTTCAATTATCAATTTTCATAATGAACATGTATGGGCTGAGGAGAATCCGCATGGATATATAGAAACCCATTTTCAAGAGTAATTTTCACATTTTTTAGAAAACGATTTGTCATTTTTATTGGAAGATATATCTCTTATGCTACGACGAGAAATGTGGTTCATGCATGACGGTGCTCCTGCTCATTTTTCAGTTTTGGCAAGGGAGTATTTGGACGAAAATTATGAAAACAGGTGGATTGGACGGGAGGGTACTCAGTCATGGCCCGCCAGATCCCCAGACTTAAATAGTTTAGATTTCTTTTTATGGGGCCACCTGAAATCTCTAGTACGCTCGACACTCGTGAACACCGTAGAAGACCTGAGAAATCGTATATATATCTGATTGGAAGTGAAAGATCTGAAAGTATCGAGAATGTCTGAGGAAATGGAATGTGAGTGCTGTGCAGTCAGGTTTAAAATTGATTACATCTACTTCACAATTATAAGTGTTTACAGACCACCTTCAGGTAACTTTGAAATATTTCTTGAAAAAATGTCCTTTGTCCTGCAACACTGTGAAAAGCAAAATGACCTTGTATACCTATGTGGAGACTTAAATATTGACTACTTAACTGAAAACGTCAGATCAAAGCAACTATTGGACGATCTTTTAATTTGTTTCAATCTGAAAATTACATCTAATTGCCCTACTCGCATAATTACTGACAGATCTGGTAGAACAACGTCTACGAAGGTTGATTATATTGTCTCACATTGTGATCTAAATTATTGTAAAACAAATGTATTTGCTCCTCATTTTGGGGATCATTTGGCTTTTATGCTGGATTATTATTTCGATCAAACTTGGTCTGTGCCTGTGGAAAGCTCGAAAAAAATGTTATGTAGAAATATGTCAGATGCCAATTTATATAGCCTTGTTGATGCAATTTCTAAAACCTCATTTGTTGAATAGTATCAGCCTTCAACAGAAATAAATAGATTTGAATTTTTCATTAACGTAATCAAAATATTAATAGATGAACATTGCCCATTGGAAAGTAGAAATATATTGTCAGTGAATTCCAAAGGTTGGATCACAGATGAAATAAAAAGAGCAGGTATTGAATTGAAAGAATTATTTTGGCTCCAGGTTAATTCGAAGTCAGTTGAATTATCAGAAATTTATAGAATATACAAAGGAAAATATAAGTTACTCATTAATTCCTCAAAATTGGCATATCATCAAGACCTCTTAGAATGTTCTGACAATAAGATCAAAACAGTTTGGAAAATTGTAAATCGTGAGACTGGAAGGAGCTCTAATAAAAATAGCAAAATTATTCTGAACACAGATGCTGCTCTGAACCCATTTTAGTGGCGAATGAGTTTGCTCGTTACTTTTCATCTGTGGCTAAAAAAACACTAGAGCAAGCATATAGTATTAATGAAGTTGGTATGTGTACAGCCGGCCCTTTACATTATAAAACTTTTTTTTTCCACCCAGTTGATGGTAGTGAAGTTAAAGGTGCGATTAATGCCTTAAAGAATAAGAAATGTACTGGTGTAGACTTTATATCTGCCAAAATATTGAAATTAATTTCTGAGCATATAGTTGATCATTTTGCCCATCTTATAAATGATTCAGTCTGTTCTGGTATTTTTCCGAAAGTACTTAAGAATGCCACTGTTTTGCCTGTTCTCAAGAAGAATGACCCTACAAATATTTCCAACTATCGACCTATTTCGTTGTTGAGCGTATTCTCTAAAATTTTCGAGAGAATAGTTATGGATAGGATGATGAAATTTCTGAACACTTTCAACTTAATTACTGACAGTCAATACGGTTTTAGAGCAGGACGATCAACTGAGTCTGCTGTTCTGGATTTTGTACACACGATCCAGTTTTCGTTAGATAGGGGATTGAATGTTGCGGGATTATTTTTTGATCTTACACGTGCATTCGATACCATTTCACCTCATTTTTTAGTTAGCAAATTGTACAATCTTGGATTTCGGGGGGTGTTCCTGGATTGGATTAAACATTATGTGTCAGACAGACGAATGCATGTGAGAGTTATGGGAGTTTTATCTGACGAATGTGTTGTGGATCTCGGTGTTCCTCAGGGATCAGTTTTAGGTCCTCTTCTGTTCATTCTCTTTATAAATGACCTCCCACACCATATAAAAACTAAAATTTTTATATATTTGTAGATGACACCTCGTTTATTGTGACAGCTGAGAATCTGGATGAACTCACAGAATTATGTCAAACACTTTTGGTGTCTTTCGCCAATTGGTGTAAGCTGAATGCACTTGTTCTGAATTTAGATAAGACAAAGGTAGTAAAATTTGGTTTGAAGAAAGGAAATTATTTAGTTCTGAAACATGGTCATTATAACTTGATTTCTGAAGAGTCTACAAAGTTTCTGGGTATTTATATTGATGAGTGTCTGAGATGGTCCGAGCAGATATCACATGTCAGCAGGAGGCTTAGTTCTTCATATTATGCAATTCGTCGTATTAGGGATTCTCTTCCTCTCGCTGCTGTCCTGAATGTATACTACAGCTTGGTTTTTAGCCACATGGCATATAATGTTCTGATCTGGGGTTTCTCTGGGGATCTTATGAGGGTATTTGTAGCACAGAAACGCATCATTCGAATGATATTCCGTCTCAGTCCACTAACATCTTGTAAGACTGTATTTGTAAAACATGAGATTTTAACAGCTCCTTGTATATATTTATACAAATGTCTCTTATTCATTAAAAAGAATGAAGCGTATACTCCTAAGCTTTCCAGCGCTCACAACTATGATACAAGGAACACTAGAACTTTTATTATACCTAAACATAGAACAATGAAATATGAGACATCAGCTAAATATAAGGGTATTATTTTATATAATCATCTTCCCGATTCAATTAAATCACTGAAGTTGTCTGCTTTTGGTAAGAAAATAAAATCTTTACTTTTAAGTAAATGTTATTATAGTATTAATGAATATCTTAATGATGAATGCATTCAATGATTTGTAATTTCAATTCCTTTCTATATTATGTATATTTTGACTTGTCCTATACACTGTATTGTGTCTGAATGGATTAATAAAAACTATTCTATTCTATTCTATTCTATAATAGGCGCATTTGATACAGTTAGGAATATTCCGGGAGTGTTTGAAAGAGTTCGATCGTCAATGAGACGAAGATCAGAAGCTAGAATAAGAGTTGGGGTAGGACATTTTAAACATTTGCTGTAGTTCAGTTGTAATGAACACCTCTTTCCAACATCCTAGTAGAATATCGGCTTTCCACCGACGAAGAGGTATTCAAATGAAAAATTGAAAATTTATAAATATATTGTTTATTTTAGAGTTTCTCCTGACGGGAGAAATCTTCAGGGTTCGGCTCGTCGCTAGAAAGGACGAGTCTTCAGTTCTTAAGATTAGGGAACTCAATAAAATTCCTGAATAACAAAAACTAATTTATTCAGAGCACAAAAAAAAACAAAATGACAATTTTTAGCAAGCACAAAAAAATAATCAAAACAATTTCTGACAAAATATTATTGGAGGTTTCGGACTATGGACTTTTTACTGTTTATAAATTTTATATCTGACCTTTTTCCTGGGACTCCTAACACGGAACTTCACTAGCGAAACTTCGAACTCACTCAATTACAACGCAATAACTAGGTATTTTTCTAGAATTTACTAGACTGATTTACTTTTAAGTATTTAAGTGTTTTTCTGGTTATGGATCACGTTGAACTAATTTTCCATTCCCTAATTTTTCCTAATATCCCATTGTCCGTGGGCGATATCGAACATAATCCGGAATTCCCTAATTTCTCCTTATTGGTGCCCTTCTTTTCGATAGATCGAAATTTACCCCACTAATTAGAAATCTAAGTTTCATTGGCTTTAGTCAACTGAGTCTCTCGATACAAACCTCTGATTGGTCTACTGATTTAATTTTAATTTTTCTACTACAGATCCACCTTTTTCCCATCGTTAACCTAATCTAAGCTCTTAAGGTCGGCAAGGGTCACGTAAATGTATCATATGTCGAACTCCCCTAATTCTAAAATTTTTATTATGTAGTATATCTATCAAGCTTTCCATGTAGCGCATCAAAAAATTTTGTTTTAAATCTTGAGTTTTATGATTATTGGTGTGATATTTTTGAGAGGCTTATTACTGTCTGGAATGTCTGGGAATTTCGATTAGATATGGTCTTTCGCTTATCAAGACGCATTATCCAGCATCGCTAGACATATCATATTACACAGTCCTTTGCGGTTACTTAGTTTTCTTGTTATGATTTTTTTTAGTTTTACGTTTCTTGTTGTAATACATTTTTTGTGTCGATTATACGAGTTTATCGAATCTTTATGAATCATCGATACAGATCAGGAAAATTTCCATAAAAACTGACACTGACTTCATTGACCACAGCTTACAAAGTGGCCTTCCCATCATAATTTGGATTTTCACGAGGATTTCGAGAGAATTGTTGAAAATTTTTTTTCTCAAAATCGATGGTAGATACGACAAAACTACACGAGACCGAAAAGGTTAGTATAAGAACAAAGCTTCTTTTTACATTTTTTCAAATTATCAGTTGCTCACCAAAAAGAAGTTCTGCAGAAGAACAGGTGGCAGTGTTCCAGAAAAATATCACCCTGTAGATTATCTATCGAAATTGCCATGTAACGTGGTGAGAACTCTCAAATGTAATATCTATGCCAAATTTCAGTTGAATATCTTGTGAAGTGTAGATACTATGAGAAAAAACTTGAAAAAAAATTCAAACTTCAACACTCTGCATCTCGAAAACGAAACGTTTGGGACCGCATGTTTATGGGACTTTTTTTTCTCAAACTCACTTGAGGAATCTCCCCTTTTCGTTTGTACGTTCAATTCAGGAACAGCCTGTATAACTGCGTAAAACTCAAGAATGTAATTCCTAGTCCCATAGTAGATTCAAATGAGATTTTTTTTTCTCCACTAGAGTTAGCATTTCACAACGCTGTTGCTAGATTTGGTGAAGGAAATTCAGTTAGCATCTTGTATTTTCAAAGTTCTAAACTCTACAATATAAAAAATAGAGTTCAAAAATATTAGTTGTGGTGTTGATAACATTTGAGATATTGTCGCTCAGTTCCATACTAGATTAAGTTGAGTCTGACAAACCTTCATTTTTTTGTAGATGTTCCTGAAATACCAAAAGATCTCATCGTTACGGAGGGAAGGAGAAAGAAGACTGTTTTCGTAGAATGGAAGCCTGGAGGGGCCACTAGAAGAAATGAGAGGATTATCTATGTTCTTGAAGAACGACATCACGTCGGACGTTATTTCGTGGAGGACAAATTGTCTCATTGGTCCATCTGTGCAAGAAGCACGAAGCTGGTGCAGCCTTTGAGGAACGTTGTGAAAGCAGGCAGCTGGTATCAATTTCGGGTTGCGGCCGTTAATGAGAATGGTACCAAGGGATATTCAGAACACTCTTTCACATTTAGCATTTCAGTTAGTAAGTTTATTTATTTAGAGTTCATGAAGAAGTTCTGATCCATTTCAGTTGAAATATGTCACAGTGTATATGTTAATGAGAGTCAACTCGAATATTTATAATATTTTTTTGATTTTGTGTGACGTATAAGATAAATCAAAGTATGTTGGTAGCCAGTTCGTCAGTAAAGAAAATTTAGAAAGCACTGTCGTGAGGTCAGTTGGCTTAGGCGCTCTTGTAAACCACTTATAATTATTTAAATTTTGAAAAATCATATCTCCAGAACTATTAGCTTGTCGATGTCGAGAGTGGTATTGGTCTGATAAAACTGCACCTAAAAAATTTTTATTTGAACAGTGTCATTTGAAAATTTTTTTTTTTTGTTCTCGAACCTATTCGGCCGATTTGACCGAATAACGAACTTAGCCGAGATATTTATACCTCAAACCTATTCTGAAAGTTTCAACTCTCTAACTTCATCCGTTCGAGAGTTATCGTGTTCACGGAACGGACGGACGGACGGCCGGACGGCCGGACGGACGGACGGACAGAATCGATTTTGACCACGGATTATTCATCAGTAGGTCCAAGCAAAACGATTGATACCACTTTTGCCCAAAAATTGAAAGTCACAGACATTTGGGCAAATTGATAAGCACTCTGTTCAGGTGAACAAGAGCGCCAAAAAATTCGAATCTCGTGTGGTATTTGGAAAGATCATTCTACAATATGAATCAAACGAAATAAAATATAGTTTTTTATTCAAAAAATATCCTGCTTAGGCTAATTGGCTGACAGCAGTAGCTCGATGCGAGTGGTTGGTTATCTTCGACTTGGTTGTGTTGATGCCAATGAGTTCTACCGATTCTTTTGTCCATTTAGCTATCGTATTGGGACCGACTGGGAAGTTTTTGAACCAATAACCATATTTCCAATTCTTATGTGGAGTAAGGAATAGTCTTTCAGTGGTTATGTTTACAGTTCTTTTGGATACAAGTAGCTTATATAACCTCACCGGGCAAATATCTTCTTCAGTATTGAGAGTCAGCCATTTCGTTTCCGCACATTTTTGGACACCACCTTGTCTTGTTTTAAAAAATATCGGATTGTAGACAATTCGGCCCGTGGGATTACCATCGTTTTTGATTTCGAATTGGAAATGCGAAATTAGGCATGATGAACCCTCTCCTCCGCGCCAAGCAAGCTCCAATGCAGCAATAAAATAAAATTTTGTGTTCAAACCGTCTGGATTATCTTCTTTACATAAGTTGCCCTTTTTTTTGTGTTGCTCCAAAGACATCGCCTTGGCACTAACTTTTCTTTTCTCAGGGTCCACTTGCAAAATACGCCTCTTGGCATTTCGTGCATCCCGCGCCGTTTTAAAAGCCACGTCTGTGAATGGATCGAGCCTAACACCCCATTCGGAATAGAATTTTTCCTGCAGCTGTTTGGCAGTATTATTGCACAAGGTTTTTACGAAACTTTCCTTGTAGTCTGATCCATCTCTTTTCTTCATATTGAAAGCCCAGTCTAGCATAATATTATTGAGCTCTGACAAACTTGTTTTTTCATTTACAAGGTATTCTCGGGCAGCACAGAATTCTTCAAATTGTTTCCAAATGTAGGATCTTGACTTCATTGTATTAAGCGGCACACTTTTCTTCACACTTTCCTCAATTGAAGTAATATTACAATTTCCAAAACGTTTCATTTTTATCTACTTTATGGTAAAATACAAAAATAAACTGACAGAACTGCCAAATGTGCTGTTATCGCTAACAACTGCTTGTTTATCGTAACCATGACGACCGCTACTTCCACCAACGGCCAAAGCTATCCGGACGTATTCCTATGCAAATTAGGCATTTGATAAAAAACACATTTCTAAAAGTGAAAACACTGTGAGGTTGAGTGTTTTCAGATACAGTTTGTTTCTATTGGTCCGTTTTCAAAAATTGAGCGATTTCATTGGACGATGTAGTATAATGTTGAATGATCCATTGAATTTCAACAGTTCAGTATTTGAGAAAATATACAGGGTGAGTCTTTGACCACTGCGTTAATTTTAACCATAGGTTCTTGAGATCAAAAGAAATACTTTTTCCATTACGGTTTTTTCATATTCAGCTGCGTTAAAAAGTTATAAGAATATTTTGTTTTCACATTGGGCAAATACCCCTCTGTTGTCCAGTTTAGTTTGAATAAAAAATGCTTTCACAGCATCCACTATTGAATCTGAATTGTTTAAAAACATTATTTTCCCTCTAAAAAAATTATTCACACACTCATGTTTCATCCGATGAGGGAAGATACGAAATACTAATTTTCTGTTGAAAAGAATTCAACACTATAAACAAGATTATAAACCATTCCTTTCTAGTGAGAAATTTAAAAAAAACCTCAGAATTATAGGATGTTATCATCATACATTTGTAATTTTCTCCTTAAGATATCCAATTCATGAAAACCATCATTTCTATGAAAATTTCCAAGGCAAGAGGTTGTCACATTGCTTTTTTTTCACTCAAATCCAAAAAAAATCATCTATGATTTTTCAAACACTGATATTTCTGAAGTTTCTTCTCCTTGACCGAGACCAGTGAACAGGTCTATGAGGTCTCTTGATATCATACTGTTAAAAATATGAAAATCTTTTTCGAAATCTTCAACAACAATGAATAATGTCACTACGAATAATTATTTCAAAGTGATGTTACTTTGCTTGATGATTATTTTCTCTACTGAATCCCAATAACAAATTACTTGGATAGATTACAAGTATTCCCAGATCTAGGTGTGCAATTATACTTGCTTGAAGAAATTGAGTTTAATCACCTAAACTTGTTTCTGAAAAACCAACTAAGTGTTCTTTAATAAAAAAAATTTTGTTAGATCATTAAAATGAATCTATTCTATTCACACTAAAATTAATTACTGAACATTCGTAAATTTTTGGTTTTTATAATCAGAGTATTTGTTTTAATTATGTAAACATGGATATTGAATAATGGTTATTCATAGATTATGTCAAATTTTAATACCTTACCATAGAATATATAATATTATTTTATTACGGAACCCAGGAGAGAAAAAATTAATAATTGCAGAGTTTTTTTAAATGAAAGATAATATCTGTAACCATTATTGATATTCAGTTATAATTTTTCTCAAAATAACCATAGTGCCTCATTATCACATCAAAATGTTATTATAACGTCTCTATGGTGGGTAGTTTCCAATAAAATAGTGTTCTATGGTTCCGTGTTGTTGGCGCTCTTGTTCACCCGAACAGAGTGCCTATCATTTTGCCCGAATGTCTGTAATTTTGGAATATCGAGCCGAAAATGGTCTCAATCGATTGGGTTCGACTCTGATGAAGAATTCGTGGAGGAAGTTGAGTCTGTCCGGCCGGCCGGCCGTATCCTCTCTAGCATCCAAAAGGAATCAGCTAGAGTTTTCATATTTTCAGAATAGGTTAATTGTCCAAATATCTCGGTCAAGTTCGTTATTGGGCCAAATCCGTCGGATGGTTCAGTAGTTATGAGCATCTGAAATTTTGTTTCCTCAATAACTAGAATATCCATCCGATCAAGTTGACACTTGGAATGTTATTGAGGGAGACTGAAACCAAACGGCTTGCAAAATTTCGCAGAAATCGTCACGCTAGAAAATTTTTAAAAAATTCCCAAAAAAAAATTTTCAATACTTAATATCTCCTAAGACTTCATTTAGATTTAAATAAAAATCCGTATATATATTGAGGTTACCGATATCTTACTCATCCCCAAATTTCATTGTCGTAGCTTTTCCCCTTCTGAAGATATGATCATTTTTTCATTTACTCAAGAGAAAATAGAAATGTCATGAAGTCCGAGCTTTGTCATTGAAAGATTTGCCATCACAGATCGATATTCGTTTGACAACTTGCGGACCTAGATATCAGTGTCAGTTGGAGTAATATCAATCAAAATTTTCATAGAATTCATAGAGGTAGAATTCGATGTCGATGACGTTGTCAAAATTCAGAAAAGCACAGACGTAATATTAATAAAAAATTTTTATCATAGAGAAAGAATTTGATGGCGTTGTCAAAACTCAGAAAAGCAATGACGTAAGTTTTTAGGAGAAGCATAGAACAAAATTTGGTGAAAATTATGAGTAGTTATTTTCAAATTGAGATAAAGGTTTGTTTATTCATTAGGCTTTCATATTTACATCACATTGTCCCATAGTACGGAAAAAGACTATTGTTCACCTGATCAGAGAGCTTATAGATTTGTTAAGGTTTGAATATTCACTGCAAGTAGGTCTACAAGAGCGCCAAAGCAATCTGACCTCACGTCAGTGCTTTCTAAATTTTTTCATTTAGTCAAGAGAAAAATAGAAATGTCATGAAGTCCGAGCTTTGTCATTGAAAGATTTGCCATCACAGATCGATATTCGTTTGACAACTTGCGGACCTAGATATCAGTGTCAGTTGGCGTAATATCAATCAAAATTTTCATAGAATTCATAGAGGTAGAATTCGATGTCAATGACGTTGTCAAAATTCAGAAAAGCACAGACGTCATATTAATCAAAAATTTTTTATCATAGAGAAAGAATTTGATCGCGTTGTCAAAACTCAGAAAAGCAATGACGTAAGTTTTTAGGAGAAGCATAGAACTAAATTTGGTGAAAATTATGAGTAGTTATTTTTAAATTGAGATAAAAATGTTTATTCATTAGGCTTTCATATTTGCATCACATTGTCCCATAGTACGGAAAAAACTATTGTTCACCTGATCAGAGAGCCCATAGATTTGTTAAGGTTTGAATATTTACTGCAGGTAGCTCAACAAGAGCGCCAAAGCAATCTGACCTCACGTCAGTGCTTTCTAATTTTTTTTTAATTCTGTTTGAAACTGTCAACAGTTATTTGTACAATCTTTCTTCAAAATAAATGTGGACAATATTGTAAGGATAGTTTGAAATTATTCAATTCAGCATGAAATGATTATGGTCAGAAAATGCATTCTATTCTAATCTTTTTTGTTTATGAGACTATAGCTTCCAGTTTCAATATTGATTAAATTTTACATATCATCATAACAAACATTCAGAAATATTAAAACAAAGTCAAATTCTATTATCTTGTTTGTGAACCAGGTTGAATCGGTATATGAAATAAAGTTGTGAAAAAACTTCTATAAAGGTACAAAACAAATCAAGGAGACTGGGTTCGAAGTTTTTAAAACTCAGATGAGCTTAATTTGAAGCATTCCTACGTTAGAATAGATATTATTTGGTGAACCCTCAAAGTCTGAAGCTGTGTGAGTGATGGAAATCTTTTTCTCTATTTATTATGGAATATTGCTCTGAATTAAATATTAAACAAGGCGCTAGACATCATTAATAATGAATACAGCTAATTACATTATTGAATCATTTCAGCACAGAGTTGCATTTGGGAAAATCAGAAAATTTGGACAAAATTATATCAATTTAATTCCTTTCGACTTCAAATATCTCAAGAATGGTGCAATTTATGAGAAAAGATGAGGAATGATTTTATCTTCAAAAAAGACTAATGATTCCATGAAGTACAAGATATGGACCTTTAGGTCAAGTGATATTTGTTTTTCATGCAATTCAACCAATCTGTAGAGTAGTAGTGAGAAACCCACAAGGAATGGAATAAATCTATTGAGGTCAAAATATGCATGACTGTTATCAAAAACCTTCTACAAGAGATCATTTCAATTGATATTGTCGTTTGAATATTACAAGTGAAAATGCAATTTTTTTATGAAATTTCAACACCCTATATCTTTTGAACGGGGCCAAATTTGGAAAAATGTTATAGAAAGAAAATGTTTCGTTTGACGTCAAGAATCTATAGTTAAAATTAACGCAGTGGTCAAAGACTCACCCTGTATATTAACAATATTGTAGGAATAAGATCAAAATATTAAGCATAAATACATTTGGCCAGTTCTACTTAGTCTAATACAAAGGAACGACAGTCCCAAAGAACCATCGCTGCAGTGATGAAGAGAATCAAGACCCCAAGTGCAACTATGGACCGGTTTCGAGGTGACTGCCTCTCATCAAGCACACACAAAAACATATTTATTTAACGTGGCCTTCCCAACTGAAGTCTTATGACCACGGCCCCTGATGGCGAGGGATAGAGAAATGCCCTATGAGCATCGCGTCACAAATAAATGATTCGCTACCAGTCCGGCATCTAAAACTCAAGTTCTAGGCCCCTATTGGTCGAGGGAGGCCCTATCCCAGCCTCTATTAGCTTTGCAGGTTAATTCCCGAGTTGACTACCGCAACTCACACGTCGAAGGAGCAAGCTCTTTATCGCCCAGCATGCGGGCTTTCAACCACTGCCCCTCACGAATCCGATCTCAATTGACAGACAGGTGGATGAACCCTACACCGGCACGCCCGAGTGCAGCGAGAACACCCACGTGCGGGCATCTGCACCTCCCATGGTAAGGATTATAGCGTCATACTTTGGACATGCTTCGAAACGCATTCCTCGCTACTTTTGGTCCTGAGAGCCCATGCCTAGCTTAAGCAAGTTAGGGTTACCTGTGCAGGGTCACCAATCCCCGTCGATACCTTGTGGAATCAGCACACCCCCAGCCCCAAGGGGCAGTGCTCCGACCCACCACCACATCGGAGCCAGTGAAGTGCGCCTTTGACCACCAGTATCGCCCTGCACCACATTACCCCCCAAAAGGATAAATCAATCGTCTCCCACATCAAGATTTCCAGGGAACGAATCCCTCAAAGAGTCTATAATATTTCTATTCCTTTTTTCAATATTTTCAATCAACAGGCGGAGTGCATTGAAACAATGAGAAGTGAGAACAAGAAGGTAACAAATAAAAGCATACAACAAGAAAATAGCAATTATTTCATTTAGAACTCTTACTGCTTACCAAAGTTAGAATGTGACTTGATAGTGGAGTGATCTCCATCTTATGGAGTTAAAACGAAGGCTTTATGAAAAAACCACAATGAATCCTCTGATGGAGATATTGTGAATAAAAATAAATTATTCAAAAACCAGAAACTGTACTTCCTAAAAATACTTCAACCATTCAATAATCCACAATTAGCGCGTCGATTGGTCAGTGGTCTTCTATCAAAATGGAATATTCCAGAAGGTTGAAAAAAAGAAGTATCTATATATATATTTTTTTAACATTTGGCTTACAATATTTAGTTAGCAAAAAATAAAGCATATAGATCAGGGGTTAGTGACGGGGTGTCATAAAGACAAAAGCAGAAAAAAAACTGCATAACAAAAATACGTATCATATTCGTTTGAAATTTATAACCCATTCCAAGAAGAGTCGGAAACATCATGAATAGCCCTATAACTATCTTGATATTTATACAGGGTGGCCATTTGAAAACGAAACAGACGAGACTACAGACGAAATAAATTTTTTCGATAGAATGCTCGGGCAGATCGATTTCTGTTTCGAGGGGAACAACTTAAGATGTAGGTTACGGACGCATAGCGCTTCAATCCTTGCTACTACAACCCTCACCCCCAAATTTTGAATAGGGTAGATGGCATGAGTGTTACCTCATTTAAAAGGTATTTTTATACTGATTTCAGCACAGTAATTGTTTCTTCATTTCATGCATTAGTTCTCGAAATATTCTTAACTAAGTATTTGAAAATGAAATGGTGGTTTCCTGGCACTTGTAGTGTTTTTTGTGAAAAATCGACATTTCGAGCTTCAAAACATCCATGACTGTGGTTTCCTTCCTCCAATCCACTGACATAGAAATCTTTAATCAAGATATCGAACAAACAAAGCGTATTATGAAGGAGCTGAATCTTGCTGAAACTCAATCCAAATTATCTTCGATATAATTTGCAGTATTTCCAATAACATGCGGTAACACTTGATCGATAGAAATCTCCAAAAAGTCCAAATACGTACATATCTCTCATCAGATTACCAGGTAAAGAAATCAAATCATTGATGATGTCACAGAAATATTCCAGTCCCAATTCGTGAAACGATTTCCGACTTCATTATGAAGTGTTTTCTCAATTGGCTTCAATATATTTTCATTTTATTGATTATTGAATAAATATTTTTTCTCAAAAAAATGAGAATCGATAATTCTTTATTTATTACGAACATATCATCAAGTTGGCTTACTGTTTTTTTTGACATGTGAATTATTCTTAGTTTTGAATCGTGACTTGTATGTGTTCTAATTCATTATTCGACATGGTTTATTCAATCGCAGAGCGGGCGGAAAGAATTTCACTTTTTTTACAAACAATCAATGTGGGAATAGAACCGCAGAATTCTTCAATCAACGACATTTGGACAAACATGTTAATAGGAAGTATGCTTTGGAATTAGTGTCAAAGTTTCAAGAAACCGGGTCCGTGGCTAATAAAAAACGAAACATGGAAAGAAATGGAGCAGCTGAAGTAGCTGTTCTTGGACAGATTGCTCTGAATCCAATGACAAGTACGAGGCAGCTAGCACATGAATCTGGTTTTACACGAACTCGAATTGCAAATATTTTGAAGCATCATAAATTCCATCCTTACAAAATCCTTCTTTCACACGCACTAAACGAAGATGATTTTGACCATCGTGTGAATTTGTGATACAATGAGTAAACGAGTAACTGCTAATCCCAATTATCTGTACAATGTTTGTTTCTCCGATGAGTGTTCCTTCTTTCGAAACGGCACAGTAAATCGACACAATTGTCGTTATTGGGCCGATGCTAATCCGAGATTGTTCCATGAAGTTTATACTCAACAAACCATAAAAACTCAATGTTTGGGCTGGAATATTTGGTGACAACATTGTCGGCCCGTTCTTTTTACCTTGTGGATCTTACTGGAGATATGTATTTGGAAAATCACATTGATCCAATTTTGACGACAATTATTGAAAATAATGCTGGAAATTATGTGGAAGATCAGATTGTGTTTCAGCAGGATGGAGCTCCTCCACACTACGCCTCACCAGTTCGAGAATATCTGATCAAAGATTTCCAAATCGGTGGATTGGAAGAAGGGTCCCACTGAATGGCCAGTCAGATCGCCAGATCTGTCACCACTTCAGATTTCTTTCTTTGGGGCCACTTGAAGAGTAAAATTTACTCTACACAGCTCGATTCCATAGAAGATTTAAGAAGTCGTATAGTGAACGAATATCGTCAAATCACTCCAAAAATGCTGCAAAATGTGCGCCATCGTTCCGAAAAAACTTATTTCATTGTATGGAAGCTAATGGTGAACAATTTGAATATTTAATTAATTGATGTGAGTTTTTGATAAATTATTTACTTTACTTTGAAAAGTCTTATTTTTAGATCAATACTTCAAATCGTTCTGATACTGCACAGTTGGAGAATAATTTCATTGAATAAAACAGCTAGTCGAACATCTGACCCTAATAGCATTAACACGTACGGTATAACTTCATTTGCCCAGTGGTAGATGTTTTGCAACTTCAACTACAAGTACGGAAATTTTGGTGTTTCGAAGCACGAAATGTCAATTATTCGCAAAAAAATTAATTTATGTGATAAAATTAACCAACGCATGAATATTTCGAGAACTAATGCATAAAATGAAAAAACAATTACTGTGCTGAATCAGTATAAAAATACCTTTGAATTAAGGTATCACTCACCCCATCTTCCCTATTCAAAATTGGGGGTGGGGTTGTAGCAGCAAGGGTTGAAGCTCTATGCGCCCGTAATCTCCAAATCTTAAGTTGTCCCTCTGAAACAGAAATCGACCTGTCCGAGCATTTCTATCGAAAAAACTTATTTCGTCTGTAATCTCGTCTGTTTCGTTTTCAAATGGCCACCCTGTATATGGGACAACTATTGATGAGATGAGGTATTGTTTCTCTGCTTCTGCACATTCACAAATTGCTCTTAGGAACTGAGTTCCATTTGAAAAGCATGCTATTGTTATGACCATGACATGTTCTCAAACGATTAAGAATTGTCCAAATTTCTCTTGGAAGATCAAACCAGGAATTTTTTCAGAAGGATCAGAAACGAGATACTAATTGAACATTTCGTAAGAGTTCCACTCAGTCTTCCATAATTTTATCACTTTTGTTTATATTGAAGAACGTATTATGCTACAATGGTTTACGTGACTTCAATCTGGGAATTCTATTTTGTGGAATATATGAAATAAATTGGGATAATAATGATATTTGTTCCAAGAATTCAGAGCTGCAGTCTGTCTGCGAATATGGGGAGGGACAATGTTAGACAAAACTGGTAACCAATGAACTGGTGTAGATCTTATGGTGTCAGTAATTAATCTCATGGATGTATTCAATTGTGCATGCATCAATTTTTTTTGTGTATGTGCACTATTAAACAACAATACTCAGCTGCACAAAAAACTAGGGCTAGAGATGCTGTGCGAAGAGTGGAAGCATCAGCACCCCAAGACGATCCAGCTAATTTCTGAACAATATTATTCCTTGTTTTCAGTTTTAGACTCAGATCATTTAAATGAGCCTTGTAATTGAGAGATGAATCTAATTTAACTCCTAAGTATTTTGGATAGAAATTATGTTCCATAGAGAATCATTGAAAGTTACAGCTAATTTCCTATATTTTTCATGATTATTCAGATGAAAATAAGATACCCCTGTTTTGTTGGGATTTGTACATAATCGCCACTGATGAAATAATTCTTTAAAATTTCCAAATCAGATGGCAGTATGTTTTCCAGAGTATGGAAACTGAATGCTGGTAAGCAATAGCAATGTCGTCAGCATAACCAAATTTCTGAGATGATGTCGTGGGTAAATCACTTAGATATAAATTGAAAAGTAAAGGAGCTAAAACTGATCCTTGAGGAAGGCCGTTTTTTAAAGTTTTGTAATTGCTACTCTTATTGTCAATAAAAACACGAAATCTTCTATCAGATAGTTTCTTATAATCGTACTATTTTCCCATACCTCAGATGGTTATAGAGTTCGAAAATTAATCCATTTTTCCACACAGTGCATATGCCGAATATAAATCGATGAAAGCAGCTCCTGTTTTCAATATATCATTGAAGCCTGATTCAATGAACTTTTTTGCCAGCCCTCGCTAGTACACAATCTCGTCCTCGACTGTTGAATGTTACTTATATGCTTTATAATATAAATTACTATTTTATACTTATTTATATTGCTCTACCTATTGAAAAATCTATGTTCTTTCTGAGTGACCTTATATAAATGAATGATATATTTTTTCATTTGAATTTAGATTAACGCACCTCCTTACTTTCAATAGATCCCCAAGCCACCTAAAGCTCCTCAAAACATAACTGTGATACCTCTATGGGTAAGCAATACCAGTATGAGTTTTCAACTGAGTTGAATCCTCCTCAGTCAGATCTCACCAATCCATAAATACAAAGTATTCTGGAGTAGGAGACTGCATGGTGTCAAAGCCTTAGATTCTGTTCTAGTAAATCAACAGATGGTCCCAAGGGTGAGTAAAATTATTTTCATATACTTTAAGAAATTTATTATAGTGTAGTGTTTTTATTCCTTTACTTTATTAATTGATTTTCTCTGAATTGTCTCTGTATGTTCTCGAGGACCAATCCGAGGTTTGCTATCTATATTTCAGGCCTAGGTAATATTGAGTGCTACCAAGTCAAATCTTTTGCTGTCATCTTGTACTATTATATTTTCATCATATAAAGCCAATAAGAATGTCTTGAAGTACGCACGCACACCATCCCTCAGCTTCTCTGCAAGTATCTTCTTAAACTGATTCAATTATTCTATATAATTCTTGTGAAAAGATTCCATCATTTCTTGAGCTCATCCTATGATATCAGTATCATTCAATTTGGACAAGATCCCATCATGATTGGCGCAATCAATGGCTCTGCTCAAGTCCATACAAATAGCACATATGAGTTTTACTATTATATTATCTTCAGTTCTTTGCTTGCACTAGTTGTTTCATATCTCAAACGTGTGGACTTCATATCCTTCTGTTCGATCAGTTGTTGATGAATTTAATAAAGGTGCTCATCATTTCTATTGCAATTTATTTGATTTCTGAAAAGAATCTTTCGATTCAGTGGAGCAGTTCAACTCGAACTCTACTTTGAAAATCCTATAAAAATAGTAACGCGCTAGGAGGCTAGATTTGATCTCTTTAGGATGTTTCACCTCTGAAGAGCCCGCCGTAGTAATTTTGGTTGACGGACATCTTTTGGCGTATATGTACATAAACAATTAAATACGACAATTTTAAATTGAATAAACCTTGTCTGATCAAAAACTGACTTAGCGAATTTTATAAAACTGTTCACCACGACAAACTATTTGCAACTCAATTTCAAAGAAACATCGTCACACAAGATAGACACATGTAATTTCTAATATTTTAACACGAGAAATGATGCAGAATCGAAGAAGCTAGGTCGACGACAACCCCACTTCTGCCCCATGCGCGTTAGACAGAAACACAGAGTTCGCATCACACCGGTGTCGATCTAATTTTCAGCGGAGATTTCCGAAGTAATCGCAATCGGAAATTAGCCTGTTACAACCAGGATAGATGAAGAAATCGTTATCCTCAATAATAATCCAGAAATTATATGAAAAACGCTCAAAAACTAAATGACAAAATATCGATTGTGTATAGAACTAAGTGTGGGAAATTTCGAGAACTTTATTCATGTTTTAGTTAATAAATGAATAAAATAAATATCAGTTCTTTTATTATCTATAGTTCATTTAATATAAAGAAATCGGATCGTTGTCGTTTGGGGTTCCACAGCTGCATTAGATGTAGACGAAAATATCTATATTTTCAGAAAACTGCTAGAGATAACCTCAATAAATGTACAGGGTGTTCGGCACATGGACCGTCAAATTTTTGGGGTGTTGGTGGTTATTTGCTACCTTTTCAGTCTGGAACCTGGGTCCTAAGTATTACGGTTTCTGAGGTATGACTTTTTATTAGGTTTTCTAAATTACCCAAAATGTACTATAACTTTTTTTGCATGGGCTTTACATGCATTTTTTTATTGTATTAAGTCTACATGAGTGTGTGTTTGAAAAAGAACGTATTTATTGTTACAGATAACACCACAAAATTAACACGAGGGCCTTTTATTAAAAAAATATGAGAGCATGACAACATTCTACTTCTGAAAGAAATTAAAAAGTTGCATTTATTGTGAACTTAATTTTATTTTATGAAGTTCCTTGGTTTATCGCAGTTCTAAAAGTATGCTATTTACGTTAGTCAATAAATAAAAATACTACAAATAGTGTTTTAGATAAAATAGCAAAGTAAGGACAGATTTTAGTAAAATACAGTTTTTTGTATGATTGTTTATTTACAAAGTAAAGTAACACGATTCTTTAAGGTAAATTCTGTTCGAATTATTCTCCTCAACTCCGAATGCACGCCTGATACCTTTTTCTGATTTCGACCGTTGTAGTGGCTAGCAACATTTCTTCTTTCATTACCACAAATGCCGCGTTTATGCGTTCAATCAACACCTCTTGTAGGTACCTCTGTGAAATAAACCAATTCTTTGGTTCTATCCGGACATGGTAATCTAATGGTGTTATGTCTGGAGATCTTATGAGCTATAAGGGATGGGGCCGGCTCTGCCTATCCATGAATTTGGAAAAGAGTTGTTGAAGTGATCTCGAACTTCTCTCAGAAATGTGCCGGGCAACCGTCATGCTGGAACACGATCGGCACGTCTTCATCGAAGGCCGGAACATCGGCTAGTAGCTCCGGCAGAGCATTCTGCAAAAAAAATGCAAATAAGCAGGTCCACTTAGTCGAGCCGGTAAATGGTGTGGCCAGATGAGATGTCTTCCTATCACACCAGCCCAAACGTTAACACTAAATTTTGTTGAAAACTCATTTGCCTTTTCACTTGGGGATTCTCATCTTTAGGTGCCCAGTGATGTAAATTGTGCAGATTTGTTATTCCTTCTCGGTTAAAACAGGATTCGTCTGTCCACAAAATTCATTTTAGAAACAAGTTGTCATCGACATCTGTGTGCAGCAAAATCTACAGAATTCCAACCGTCTGGCAGGATCGCCTTCATGAAGACCTGTAAGAATTAATAAAATTCATTAGTCTGTGACAATTTTTTCGCAGTCAAAAGGACAAATTTATCAATAAAGAGTTCATTTACCTTGTACCGGGGTGTAATGAAAAGCGTGTTGATTTTTATCCCGAAGTACTGACCAAACTTTCCAAATCGTCAAGTTGAGTCTTTGAGCAACGACACGAATGCTTGTAATTGATCTTCTTCAAAGGCTTTGAAGCGATATTCCCGCAACAAATGACAGTTCTTGGAATTTGGGGCAGCGGCCTTTATTTCCAAGAACGCTCTTCTGTCGGACGGAATTTTGGAAATCTCAAACTTAGCTACCTGAACTTTTGTACACGTCCGACCTCTTTCAATTATTCAAATTCATTCTCTCCACACTTCTCAAGGTGGTCACTTCTACAAGTAAATTCCCTCTCTCAAGACGCTCTCGTGCACAGTACTACAAGTAAGTTCTCTTTATCAATTTACTTTCACGAGTCTATAACGGCACTTAGAACTACAAGTTCCCTCTTAAAATCTCTCAAAATAATCTGTTTTTGGGTCAGTTAGCTACCCTAGTTCATGTGTATGTGAATTACCCAGTTGAAATTCTCTACGTAAAAAAAAACGGTTGTGAAATGTGAACCTGTGACGCAATTAAGTATCGCCAAGGCACAATTCATCAGTGAAGTTTGTGAAGCTTTATCCAAAGTGCCTGCACCTTATTCAGAGAAATCTTCCTCGACGATTGAAGCAGAGCTGTGGTGAACTCCAAACAACAAATAAGGTCAGATCTCTTTACCATTTAATATTACTAGAAGTACCCAAGATTAAGCAGAGAAGTCCAAATCCTTGGTTATTATAGACACTTTCTGTGAATGTAAACTCAAGTGCCGAACATTGTGTAACTATTCTTATCTGTGAGTACATAATTCTATTATAACTAAAAACTTGTTTTTATTCACCTTGCAAACATCTTTTTCTATCAAAGATAATTTTTGGATCTATTGTTATAGTATAACCAGCGACTCAGGAAGTCCGCTGCCCTTCATTAAGCGGGTGATTATTATTATTTCTAATTTTGTACCCGCACAGGCTTGAAGTATTTGATCGTCAATCGCTACATCAGCTCTCTTAATCGTCGATAAGTCGTCGAGAATGTTTCGTGGTGGGGTATTCTTCGATCAGGAAATTTGGCTTGATAAATCCTTTGAGCTGCACGAACAACACCATCGGCCTTGCCATATGCCATCACCATATCAGCATACTCAGCGTTGGTGAAATTAGCATATCAACAACCAAAATTAAAACAAGTAGCAAAAAGTCGATAAAAGTAACAAAAACAAAAATACAAATTTAAAAACTGAACAACGCGGCACAGACACTTCCAACATCAGAGACAGTTAAATCTAGAATGATGGTAGGGTCAAGTCAGCGGCGACTAACCCAATCCAACCTAAGGACAGAAATAGTAATATTTTATATTACTTATTTATATATTTATATTATTACTATAATAATTCACGCGTTCAAAACGGGCAAGGTAAAATTTACTTGCTCGCTGTGTTGTGTCGAAATGCGTACTTTTATTTAGGTGCGACTTTCTTCACTCTTCTGACTAAAACCTTATTTGCAGTATTATTTTTTTATGGACTTACGTAAATAGTATATGGTAAGCAAATGTTATAAACCAAAGAACATTTGAAAATAAAACTAAGTTTGGAATAGCTGTAACTTTTTTTTTTAAATTACAATAGGAGGGAGATGTTTTCATACTTTCATTTTTTTTTAATAAAAGGCCCTCGTGGCAATTTTGTGGTGTTATCTGTAACAATGAATACATTTTTTCAAACACACACTCATGTAGACTTAATACAATAAAAAAATGCATGTAAAAGCCCACGCAAACAAAGTTATGGGGTTTCAGAAGGGTACATTTTGGGTAATTTAGAAAACCTAATAAAAATCATACCTCCGTAACTGTATTACTAAGGACCCAGGTTCCAAAATTGAAAAGGTAGCAAATGACCCTACTAACGCCCCAAAAATTCGATTGGTCCATGTGCCGAACACCCTGTATACATATATATTTGAAATCAGAAAAGAAAGCTTTACGGATTGGGGAAATAAAATACACGGTGTCCCGTCTAAAAATAAAAATAACATACAATTTTTAGGTTTACGGTGCTATTATGCAGTTACTAGTACTGAATTCAGAATGCCCATAACAAATACTACAGATCTCGTCTATTTAAAGGTGCTCGTACTGCCAATATTAAGTGAGATAGCTATTGGGTGAAATATAAATAATCACCTTGTACATCATAAAAACCATAATATTCAAAGTGGCAATTTTCACATAAAAATTCATTAGACGTGAGGTATTCCGTGACAGTTTTATAATAATTTTGATAAGCAATATACTGTGTGGCTCGTCTGAGATTAAACAACATGTATATTGAAAGCAATATCATGCTCTATGGCAAGTTGAGGTTATGATCAGATGCAAAAGAAGAAGGCATCATAGACGCAAAATGAAAAGATATATGGAGAATGTGTAATCGTAGGAATCTCAATTGACTCTAACTTTCATTAGTAATAGTTGGCCTGGTCAAACGACACACCAGATATGCCTTTCGGGTCAATTAAAGGCAATCCTGCTTTACCTCAAATTTACATATGAAGCAGCGAACAGGAGAACAGGTAGATAAAATTCATGTTATTGAGAAAATTATTTATTTTTGATTATTGGCTTTACATATGGTTGAATAGAATTTGTTTTTCAAGGTTTACATTCGCAACCAACCACTACATCTATTATTTCAGATGTCCAATGTTGTTTTAAGTTTCCTGGAAATATGGAAGATAGCCGCCCTATCTTTTCTGAAGGATTTTTCTTGAGAACTTTCACTTTGTAGTATTTTTCACTACACGTATAGAGATTTCCACAAGTTCCTTTCTTTACAGATCATAGAATGAATATGCCTGCAAAACAATAATAATGAGTGAACTTTAACGGTTATACAGGATTTTGAGGTTAGATCTCTGAATTGCTAGAGCTGAAATCTTAATAAAACAAAATGAGTCATTTGAAAAATACATGAAGATATTCAGGCAAACATGAAATTAATAGAATGTCGTTTTGGTTTATGCATCACAAGTGCAATAATCTAGAAATAATTATTTCAATGTTACTAACATACATTCCAATTTTATTCAAATAGAGGGTGCAAATATGAATATTTTCAATGCGAATATATCTGAAACTAAACAAGTTGAAAGAGAGCAATTACTTTGAAATATCATACAGGTAGAAGGGAATTATAACCACTGTAATTTCGTTATGGGATGAGTCACCTTTCAAGTCCCACGCATCCCAACTTCCAAATTTCAGATGGCACCGCCCCCTTTTTTGGCGCTCTTGTTCACCCGAATAGAGTGCCTATCATTTTGCCCGAATGTCTGTAATTTTGGAATATCGAGTCGAAAATGGTCTCAATCGATTGGGTTCGACTCCCGATGAAGAATCCGTGGCGAAAGTTGAGTCTGTCCGGCCGGCCGGCCGTATCCTCTCTAGCATCCAAAAGGAAAGCTAGAGCTTTCATATTTTCAGAATAGGTTAATTGTCCAAATATCTCGGTCAAGTTCGTTATTGGGCCAAATCCGTCGGATGGTTCAGTAGTTATGAGCATCTGAAATTTTGTTTCCTCAATAACTACTAGAATATCCATCCGATCAAGTTGATACTTGAAATATTGTTGAGGAGGTATCAACAAAACGGCTCGCAAAATTTCGCAGAAATCGTCAGGATAGAAATTTTTAAAAATTCCTAAAAAAATTTTTTATCCTCTTTATCTCATAAGATATTTTTCGGATTTGAATAAAAATTCGTGAATATATTGAGGTGATCGATATCTTACTTATCCTCAAATTTCATTGTCGTAGCTCTTTTCCATCTAAAGATATGATCATTTTTTTCATTTACTCAAGAGAAAGGAGAAATGACATACGTCCCGATGATTTTCTTTGAACGATGGCCATCACAGATCGATATTCTAATGACAAATGCCAGGATCATTAATCAGTGTCAGTTGGCGTAATATTAATCAAAATTTTTCATAACGGGAAATCATAGAGATAAAATTCAATCTCGGTGGCTGAAATAATATACGTTGTCAAAATTCAGAAAAGCACTGACGTAAGTTTTTAGGAAAAGGGAATTATAGCTTCGAACAAAACTTGGGGAAAATTATGAGTAGTTATTTTCAATTTGAGATATAGGTTTGTTCATTCATTAGGCGTTCATATTTGCATCACATTGTCCCATAGTACGAGAAAAGACTATTGTTCGCGTGAGCAGAGTGCTTATAGATTTGTTATGGTTTGAATATTTACTCGAGTAGCTCAACAAGAGCGCCAAAGCAATCTGACCTCACGTCAGTGCTTTCTAATTTTTTTTTTGTGTTATCTTAAATTGAAGGTCTCTTTGAGCACTATTCACCTGCTCAAGAATTATTCTTACTTATACACAGGGTTATAAAAAGGTAATACAAGAATAAAATAAAATCTGTTTTCATGAAGTGCTCTTATAATTAATTAGATGCGGACGATGCATTTTGGGCTAGACAAAAAAAATATTTAAATTGCAATAATGCCGGGGAATAAGATACTGTAGAAGGATAGTGGGTCAAACCGCAGGGATGCAGAAAATATGGTGAATAGATGGAGGGTACTTGCCGACAAGTGTTTCTGCTTATTGGCTTCTTCAGGGCAAGGCAACCAAGAAACCAGGATAGAAATGGAGAAGATTCCATAATTCCATAACAAGGAATACCTGCGGTTTGACCCACTATCCTTCCACAGAAAAAAATCTATTTTAAACTCATTTCTCACAACCGTTTCCTTGCAATAGATGGGTACTGTCTAATAATCTAATCTCTCTGATAATGGTTGTTCAAATACAACCAGCTTCACTGGCGCAGAATGTGTGTCGTTTCCAAGAAAAGTAGGTATTTATGTTAGGAATAAGTTTGAAATTGGGTTATACTTTTATTAACCTAAATGGAATGTATTTTGAGCATCAAATTAAATAAAATATCACTCCTTAAGAACAAAGTTCATTTAATTCAAGTTATCCCCTTTGTTGACTGTATGAAATGTCCGAAAATCCTTGTGCAGGTGAATACTTCTGCAAAACGACCTTTTATATGAGGCATCACAAAAATGTTGATGCAATTTAAAATTTTGTGGTTGAGGTGTATGGAACGTTAGGAGTGGCTTACCCCATAACCAAATCATTGTGGTTCGGGTTCTCCTATCTGCTATATAGCACTTATACCGAATTGCGCTTCTCAAACTTTTTCAGTTTCTGAGACATTCCCATAGAATTTTCAAATTGGCACTCTGTATTTGAATGTACAGGTATAGGTGAAGACATCTCTGAATGTATTCGGATGTTTGGCTAGGTAATGGGTTAATATGAATATCTTTCTTAAGATCTTACTCTTAATTGCATTGAGCCTAGCTTTCGTGAATAGTGTAGTGTGCAGTGTAGGTATACAGGGTGGCCATTTGAAAACGAAACATACGAGATTACAGACGAAATGAGTTTTTTCGATAGAAAGCTCGGACAGGTCAATTTCTGCTTCGAGGGGGACAACTTAAAAATGTAGGTTACGGACGCATAGCGCTCCAACCCTTGCTGCTACAACCCCTACCCCTAATTTTTGAATAGGGAAGATGGAGTGAGTGATACCTGAATTCAAAGGTATTTTTATACTGATTTCAGTACAGTAATTGTTTTTTTATTTTATGCATTAGTTCTCGAAATATTCATGCGTTACTTAATTTTATCACTTGAATTAATTTTTGCGAATTATTGACAGTTCGTGCTTCCGAAACACCAAAATTTCCGTACTTGTATTTGAAATTGCAAAACATCTACCTCTGAGCAAATGACGTACGTGTTAATGATACTAGGGTCAGATGTTCGACTAGCTGTTTTATTCACTGAAATCATTCTCCAACTGTACGGTATCAGAACGATTTGAAGTATTGATCTAAGAAATAGGACTTTTCAAAGTAAAGTAAATAATTTATCAAAAACTCACATCAATTAATTAAAAATTCAAATTGTTCACCATTAGCTTCCATGCAATGAAATAAGTTTTGATCGAAACGATGGCGCACATTGGGCAGCATTTCTGGGGTGATTTAACGACATTCGTTCACTAAACGTCTTCTTAAATCTTCTATAGAATCGGGCTGTGTAGAGTAAATTTTTCTCTTCAAGTGGCCCCAAAGAAATAAATCTAGTGGTGACCGATCTGGCGATCTGGCTGGCCATTCAGTGGGACCCCTTCTTCCAATCCACCGATTTGAAAATCTTTGATCCAGATATTCTCGAACTGGTAAGGCGTAGTGTGGAGGAGCTCCAACCTGCTGAAACACAATCTGATCTTCCACATAATTTCCAGCATTCTTTTCAATAATTTAAGTCAAAATTGATCAATGTGATTTTCTAATAAGTCCAAATACATATCTCCAGTAAGATTACCAGGTAAAAAGAACGGGCCGACAATTTTGTCACACTCATTGGAGAAACAAACGTTGTACAGATAATTGGGATTAGCAGCTACTCGTTCACTCATTGTATCACAAAATTCAACACGACGGTCAAAATCATCTTCGTTTAGTGCATGTGAAAGATGGATTTTGTAAGGATGGAATTTATGATGTTTCAAAATATTTGCAATTCAAGTTCGTGTAAAACCAGATTCATGTGCTGGCTGCCTCGTACTCGTCATTGGATTCAGAGCAATCTGGCCAAGAACAGCTACTTCAGCTGCTTCATTTCTTTCCATGTTTCGTTTTTTATTAGCCACGAACCCGGTTTCTTTAAACTTTGACACTAATTCCAAAACATACTTCCTATTAACATGTTTATCTAACTGTCGTTGATTGAAGAATTCTGCGGTTCTATTCGCACATTGATTGTTTGCAAAAAAAGTGAAATTATTTCAACCCGCTCTGTAATTGAATAAACCATGTCGAACAATGAATTAGAACACATACAAGTCTCGATTCAAAACTAAGAATAATTCACATGTCAAAGAACCAGTAAGCCAACTTAATGATCTGTTCGTAATAAATAAAAAATTATCGATTCTCATTTTTTGAAGAAGATATGAATTCAATAATCAACAAAATGAAAACATATTGAAGCCAACTGAGAAAACACTTCATAATTAAGTCAGAAATCGTTTCACGAATTGGGACTGGAATATTTCTGTGGCATCATTAATGATTTGATTTTCTTACCTGGTAATCTGATTAGAGATATGTACGTATTTGGACTTTTTGGAGATTTCTATCGATCAAGTGTTACCGCATGTTATTGGAAATACTGCAAATTATGTCGAAGATAATTTAGATTGAGTTTCAGCAAGATTGAGCTCCTTCGTAATACGCTTTGTTTGTTCGACATCTTGATTAAAGATTTCTTTGTCAGTGGATTGGAGGAAGGAGCCACAGTCATGGTTGTTTTGAAGCTCAAAATGTCGATTTTTCACAAAAATACACTACAAGTGCCATGAAAACACCACTTCATTTACAAATACTTAGTTAAGAATATTTTGAGAACTAATACATAAAATGAAAAAAATAATTACTGTGCTGAAATCAGTATTAAAATACCTTTCAAATGAGGTATCACTCACCCCATCTTCCCTATTCAAAATTTGAGGGTGAGGGTTGTAGTAGCATGGGTTGAAGCGCTATGCATCCGTAACCTACATCTTAAGTTGTTCCTTCTCGAAACAGAAATCGACCTTATGAGCATTTCTATCGAAAAAACTTATTTCGTCTGTAATCTCGTCTGTTTCGTTTTCAAATGGCCACCCTGTATTGATTTGATCTCCACATCGTAGAAGCACCTCATGCGGTTGTTGAACGCTATTTGACCTCTCTTTTATTCTAATCTTATTTCATCAAGATAAACACGACTTAAGAAGAATTAAGTAAATATCAGGTTTCATACCTCGGAAAATAAGAATGTCCTAAATCCAGTACTTTGTACTCCATCCCACACGAACATGGTGTTAAATTGTGACTTGATTGATAGAAAACCGTCTTCTTCGATTTCATCTCATTGGGAACCTAAAATTTCATGAAACTCACTAAACATTCAATTTAAATTAGAGAAAGTTATCAATAAAAAATAATGATTCGAGGGCACACAGGATTTATTCTGGAGGAAAAAAAAACAATACTTTATTTTCCATACATTTATGCTGCTACATCTTCAACCAATATGTTTCCATATTTATTCATCACAATTTTTCAATTACTGGCCACTCTATGGAACAGCGCCTTCCAAACCTTAATTATATTGATACATGACCCACTTTGCTTATTCATAAGGTTGATGTACATGGCACAGGGTGCAACAAAATCCTTCCAAAGTGCATGAAAATTTGGTGAACGACAAATAAACTTAACCTGTTTCAACATTTCAATGCCAAATATTTTTCTTCTGAGAAAATCAATATGTTCCAAAATTATGACGCGCACTGTATATATATGATAAATTTCGAAAATTTAAAGAATAAACCATCTTTATCTAGATTCTAAGATTTTGGGAAATTGTTTTATTTATTCCCGATTTGAAGAATCAAATATTGCCAATGACAATAAATCGCCTAAGGTCAAAATGCTGATGGAAATAGCCAGCCAGATTCACACCAGCCCAATTCAATTGGATCATGCACTATCACAAATGTACATTGAATTCGAAAATATCACTCACTAACTGCTGGATATCATTTCTATTCTTCCTTATTGATTTAGTATATCTACTGTCCTGCCTTTCTCCAAAAATATTATTTTCGGGTAGATCTTCCAAAAATCGTTTTCTGAATTATCAAGAGCATTATCCATGCCATTGTCGTCTTGTATTTCTTTCCAAGCTTCTGATGTAGAGAGAATATGGAATAATGATATAGTAAAAAGCACAACTTGGAATTTCTAAAAAGATCATTTTTGGAATTGCATACCCAACAATATTGCATGCGTAGAACATCCAAACTCACCATATTTTCTTTCCGAAACTGGAACAGATGTTAATATGTTCCTGAATATCTGCTCTGTTTTATAGTCTTACGTTATGGAGAACCCATTATCTGTGTAATTTTATACTACAGAAAACTTGATGTGTAGATGAATAAGGCTTGTCTCACAAGAGATCCGTTAGTCCCTACTTCGTTCTTTTGTTCTGATGAAAAGTTTGCTGCAATCTGACAACTTCTTTCAGAAAATAATACTTGTTGAGTCTTTGACATTGATTTCACACATATATTCTTGAGATCAGCAAAATAATTTTTTTTCAGAACATTGTTCGGATGCCAGAAAAACAGTTTTCTCGACACTGTTGAATGATTGTTTGGGCTATTACCATCATCTATTGTGGATGTAATGTTTTCCGACGTTTCGATAAACATCTCCTATCTTTATCAAGGAGAAAAGTAAGAAACCTTTTGAAAATTATCAATTTTCAAAAAGTCAATATTGACAGAAGTCATGAAAGAAAATGAACGATGTTATATACTCATATGTGATATGATGATCTTTTTAAGTTGGATCGAACTATCGGCGTCCAAACTTCTGGCAGATCTATAGATGGAGCACTTATGGAATCAGGTGTTATTTTCATAAATGCGGCTTCTTTGATTTTTCTTCTTTGGATATTATTGATGCTTCATCCCACTTTATACGATGATTCTCATCTACAGCATGTTGGACCAACCTGGATTTGTCGCTGTCTAGTACTCGTAGAAGCTTCTGATGTTCTTTTATTCGTACATTCAGAGGGCGTTTAGTTTCTCATTATTAGGCTTAACTTTTGTAAGTTTAGCTCTGATAGTGTCTTGAGTTTTGAATGCAGTCGTTATGTTGTATCTATTTCCAATTCTTCTCATTTTCTCCGACAAACCTTTTACATAAGGAATTACGGTTTTAATGGTCTGATTTATATCTGTTGGTTCAGGTTGACTTTCTCTTGTTCGTCTAGCTTTTTCTAATATCTTTTTGGGGTAGCCATTGCTTCTAAGAGTTTTCGAGATGTTATTTATTTCTTCATTTTGGTCTTCTTCAGTGCAACAAATATTGACCCTTGTTGAGGAGAGATATCTGATCTTCACTTAAGTTCTTATTAGATAAATTGATCACGGTTTTGAATGATCTAAGGGTTCATATTTTCTTGACTCCTTCATAAGTTTCTTCATTTTCCTTTTTTGGGCTTGTTTTTGTTGTTCATATATTCTTTCATAGCTATGTTTAATCGCTCCCGGAATATTTTCATAATCTTCAGCATAAGTTTTTGATTGAATGCTACATCTAAGGTTCTCGCATGTTGTAAGTAATTTGGCTATAGATGGAGCACTTATGGAATCAGGTGATATTTTCATAAATGCTGCTTCTTTGATTTTTCTTCTTGCAAGTTTTTTTCTTTGGATATTATTGATATTATCTATAGATCTGCCAGAAGTTTGGACGCCGATAGTTCGATCCAACTTAAAACGATCATCATATCACAGATGAGTATATAACATCGTTCATTAAAACATTACATCCACAATAGATGATGGTAATAGCCCAAACAATCATTCAACAATCATTCAACAGGTTGTTAGTCGTTATAAAATTTTTTGATTTTACAAAATGAATCGTTCCTATTCTAACAATGAGATTTTGGATTTATTTCTTATATTGTATTTTTTCAATTGTATACGCAATACACATTCAAATGCACTTAATGATATTGTTTATTTCAAATCCATGGTAGACGTCACAAAATGTTGAGTATCCAATGAGAAGTATCCCCATTTTTTTTTTACAATTTCTGAAAAGATGTTTCAAACTTTCCAAATCTTGGAATGTAAGAGCCCCTAAAGAATACAAAAAAAGAGCAGTTGATGAAATTAGTATTTCGACTTATTTCGAAGCGAATGAGAATTCATTTCTTCAATAGGAAACACATTAAATAGATTCGCTACTTCAGTACACCGAATTATGATTATAAATAAATTATGATAATAAAAATAAAAATACGTTTCAAAACTCAAATTAACAAAATAAATTTTGTTCCACACACTTTCGAATACGTCTTGAAACACCTCGGTTAGTCGCCCGCTCAATTTCCCCTTTAGTGAGTGGAAAGCATCCTCCACACGCCGTTTCCTTTCTTCTTTGCTTTCAATAGGAGATTCATAGACTATGTTTTTTATTCCACCCCTTAAAAAAAATCTGAGGGAGTAAGATCGGGAGATCGTGGGGGCCAAAATAGTGAATAACGGCGTCCGATCCACCGATTACCAAACATTGCATTCAGTTCTTCAGATACCTCGTGCGAACTATGTGCCGGAGTCCCATCCAATTGATAATATGCGGTAGTCGACATACTCAACGGTAGTTTATCCAAAAACTCAGAAACAAAATTTCTCAGGATTTCCAAAATGTTTAAATTGTGTTTAAATTTTCTTCATAAATGTAGTACCGCATATACTTGTTCATCAAAAGAGCAAACACATTAAAACTAAAATTGTTCTGAGGGTTTCTTTGTCTTTTTCTATAAGAATTTTCACTTCTTCAAATGTTGCAATTCTTTCTATTAAATAAACCTTCATTATTGGATTTTGCTTCGTCTGTCCAAATGATCTTTTTCAAAAAAATTTCATCATTTTCTAGTTTTTCTAATATTCCTCTACAAAAATTTAACCTTTTTATGTAATCACCTGGTTTTAATGCATTAACTTTCTCATATTTGTAGTCATGCATGTTGTGTATTTTCAAAATTCGGTGCACTGAATTTCTGTCTAAATCGATTTCATGAGCTGCACTTCGAATAGATGCATTTTCATTCGCTTCGAAATAAGTCAAAACACTAATTTCATTTTCCTCATCTTCAACTACCCTTCTTTTGTATTCTTTAGGGGCTCTTACACATCAAAAACTTTGAAAGTTTGAAACATATTTTCTAAAGATCTTCTCTGTTAGGAAGGTAAATGGGGATACTTCTCGTTGAAGGCCCGGCAGGTTCTACTAATAATTCTGTTACATTCACTATATATATAAAAAATAGTTCCAGAATTTCGTAATTAGAATAACGGTTCATTTTCTTAAATCGAGAAATGAAGATAACTAATAACAATAACACCTGATACTTGTGAATTATTAACAGATAATTTATCTTCTCTGGGTACAAAGTGTTCCTATATGGTTTCGAAATAATATTCATTGAATTTTTTTAGATGCAATCAATTTGACACTACGTACACCATAAATCCAGAAAATCTCAAATAACTCAGAAATTATTGAATTTAGGAGCATAATCATTTGAGAAAACTATCATTATTTTTGACCGCAGAATCCAACACAATTATAAAAAAATTGGGTTATAATTTGAAAAACAGAAGTTATGGCCAATTTAAGATCACAATTTTCAACACAAAATTTGAAACACCCTGTGATGATTTTTTGAAATCCAAAAGATGCATGACCTTTTCACATCCTTCCTCTTCGATGTTGTAAAAACGGTTTACGCTCAGGATATTTAAAATAAGAATAATGAACATATTACCGACTGAACATATTTTACTTTATTTCCAGTATTTTTTTGATATTTTGATAACTATTCGATTTAATAAAATGGTTTTAACAGAAGTATTCACTATCAAATACTCGATTATACCAGAAATGGAAAACTTGAAAAAAAAAACTTCGAACAATATCATAATCCCAATTTTCAGATTTCAACTATCTCTAGTTCTCCAGAAACGTCTAATAGGCACTCGAACTTGAGACACCAATCGAGGTGACCAAAATTTTATTCAACATTTATTCGTTATCGAGTTAGTTCCATTTGACTATTCTACCCTGTATGATTCAAGACCATTTATCAACGTCAGTAGGTACTGGCACGACAAATGTGGAGTGTAGCAGTAAAATGTTTTATACTTGATATATTATGAATAATACCACTATGAACCTATTGGAAATAACTTCAAAAACATAAGCCGATTTTTATTTGGTTTTCCTAATTTCATGGTACTTGGAGTTAACTAAAATCCACTCAGAGAATGTCTACCTTATTTTGTCTTCGATCATAATGACGGAATATTAATATTAATAAATCAATTGTAATCCGAGTGTTTTGAAGTTTATTACCTGGTAAAAAGCTTTCTCTCCTCATAATATTAGCTGATTTATAGCCTGTGTTCGTGACTTTATTCTTTCTCAATGAGTAGGAGTATGGGTGGTAAACCTTCAGCGAAAAAGAAATATTTGTTCATTGCAATTCTGAGAAAGAGAATATGTTGTACATTTTTCATCATGATACAACATTGCCGCCGTTATAATAATGTGTTCGCATATAGGTTGAGAATTGAATAAATGACTTTGTTTCAGGATCAAAGGAATTTTTTACTGAATGATTTGCAGCCAAATTCCTTGTATTTCCTTCAAATACAAGCACTGGTACAGTTTGGTAATGAGAGACTCAAAGGGGAAAAGTCAGGATACATTCTAAACACAACCTCTTTCAACAATTGTAAGTATGAATATCTAAAATTGACAATTATATTCTTAAACTTCATGACAGTATCAATGATACCTTTAATTTATTCTAGAAAACATTGTTTTCTTCAATCAATTCGAAAAAACTACAAAACATTAATTAAAAAAATTAAATAGAATACGAGACATGTGTTTCGAGATTTGTGCATAACACTTTTTCCTCGTCAATACACATATTCGCTTAACAATAATTTGAACAATTATTGGTTACAACTTACGTGTGACATGGCGCAAAGACACAAATGTACGTGCTACTTTGAAATAGGTTGATATACTGAAAACTAACCTCAAATATAAGCATAAAGTATTATCTCGTTCCACCAAATCGACACAGAAAATTACAACGGCATTCCTTGATTTTCTGAAGAATTGAGTTTATTTTAAAAAGAATGAAATTGATTTAAAATGGAATTCTACCCATAATTCGCATTATTTAATTCAACAAGTCTATTATTGAATTGACCGATTGACTGATTTATAGACTTGTTCCGTGTTCAATCGCGATTGAGAACACACGTATGTTATTGAGGGTTGCTAGAAAGAGTGAATAAATCAGCGTACAAATTCCGCGTCCAACTCTAACAGTACGGGAGTCGGATTTTGAGGCGTTCTGCTCCTCGGAAATGTATCAAGCCAGCGAAACAACGACCGATGATCCAGAAGATGAAAATCGAAATTTCAATTAGATGAAGGCAAGAAGAAACGAAAGGGACAAACAAAAAGTTATCAGACAACAAAAAATAGATGATAAACCGTCTCCAGAACCGCGTCAAGCCGATTTAACACATATGGAGCCAATCTTTCCGCCGATAACGAAACAAAATACGCCACAAATAAACACCGAGAATATGGAAACTGACGAAATAAACAGGAAAAATACACAAACCAACGTAAAGGCTTCCACACACCGCAAGATTTATAAAAATCTTTATTTTGTTACATTAAAAACTAAAATAACAAAGAATTCAACCCGCGGATGTCTGGACTTCTGTCTTTCCTAATAATCAGGATATCATCATCCAAACAACACAGGGATTCCTCATAAAATCTAATAACACAAAAAAACTTACTACAGGGATTGGAATACCTAAAAAACCAACAAACAAATAGAGACATTCACAGAAACCACAACCAACACAATGGAAGAAAAACAAAGGAAGACAGCTGAGTCTTATTCTGCTGTAATTTCTTATGTTATTATTATTATTAATATTACATCAAGAGTTGGGGCAAATGCCCATAAACTCAATAAAACTAAATTAATAGAATTTTATGTGCTCAATAAATCCTAGCAGAAACATAAAACTAAAAAAGAAAAAAATTGAACATATATAGCACTCCGACACATCAGTCATCACAAAAACCTTAAACACCATCACTAAACTGATTCTGATTCCCGACTATGCCGATCCAGTCTGTTTTTGAAGGCATTCACGCTAGGAGCGCTCACCACACTCGACGGAGACTGTTCCATCTATCAAAGACTCTGTTGGGTAGGAAAGACTGGCGCTGCGTGGTTCTGAAATTCTCCTTACCCAACTTGAATTCGTGTCCTCGAAGGTGAGTAGTGCATCTTCTGAATAAACTATCCATATTTATGCCAAAAAACCCCCTCAACGCCCGGTAGGTTACAATGAGATCTCCTCTGTTCCGCCGATCCTCGAACGTCTGCAGATTCATCATCCTTAGACGACTCGAATAATTCGGTCTGTTAGTACCAAATGGAATTCTCGTGTTCCACCGCTGCACTGACTCCAGGAGAAGTTGGTCACCCTTGAGAAATGGACACCATACAGGTCCAGCGTACTCCATTAGAGGACGGACATAGCTACAATAAAGCAGCTTACATGTTTCTAAACTGCATTGTCTGAAGGCACTCTGTATCATATAGGTCAATCTCCTTGCCCTAGCAGAAACACTCGCAACGTGTCGTGTCCAACCCAGATTTTTATCTACAACAACACCTAAATCGTTCATATAGTCAACAGAAACGAGGGGGGTATTGTCGATCTTATACAGATATTCTGGATTTTTCCTGCCGAGATGCAGCACACAACACTTGTTGGCGTTCACGGGCAACAGCCACTTCCTACACCAATCACTCACCATACATAGATCTTCGTACAAGTCTCTCGAGTTGGAAGCAGAGTTGTAAATTTTTAAATCATCAGCGTACATGGCACACTGAGATTTCAACAATCTTGGCAGGTCTGACGTATATAGCAGGAAGAGAGCAGGACCCAGCACGGATCCCTGCTGTACACCACTTGACAATAAGCCCTCCAGAGATGAATGAACACTCCCCACACGAACACGGAATGTTCTGTTCCTAAGGAACCCCTCAATCCAAGAAAGTAGGCCACTCTCTATTCCCAGATGATTCAACTTAGACAAAAAGACGGCGGTGTGGGACTCGGTCAAAAGCTTTAGAGAAATCTAGGTATAAAACGTCCACAGGTATATTGTGATCTAAAGAAATGGTCCAGTCATTTAGACATGTTAATAGGTTGGTCAAAGTAGAACGACCTGGAACGAAGCCATGCTGCTCGACGGGTATGATATTATGCGTTATCCCGAAGTTTATGAGTTGCTCACAAATAATTTTCTCCAACACCTTAGAAACGGAGGATGTCAAACTTATTGGGCGATAATTTAGCGGAGAAAACTTATCTCCCTTCTTGAATATGGGCGTTACCGACGCCTTCAACCAATCATCAGGTAGAGGAAGGGCAAGAGCTGATGCACACTTTTTCAGTGAGAACGGTGAAAGCCCATCCGGACCAGGAGAGGATGATGTTTTGATGTCTAAAAGATGTTTGAGTACCAAATCCTCGTCTATAGAAACCTGGTTCAACTCTGCTGCCACTTTGGCATCTCTACTTCTGGAATTGGACCTTTGGGCTCCAAGCCGTACACACCCGCAAAGCTTCTGCCAAGACATCCGCCGACTCCTGAGGGTCACCAGATAACTCACCGTTGGACATCCTGATGCGTGGAATGGATACCTTTGAGTTCATTGTAGATCTGATGTATTTGAAAAATTTTTTCTTGTTTTTACTGGAGGCTAGGTGTGATTCATAGGTCTCTCTTGCTTGGGCGATGGTGGAAGAAAGAAAATTTGAATAGGACCGATGATTACGGAAATCAGACTCAGACCTACCGCGAAGATATCTCTGCCACAAAGATTTCTTACACCTGATCATATTCAATATGCTATCGTTTATCCAAGGCTTCAGCGGATTATGTTTTGTTGTGATAACCCTTGTGTATCTTGACAGTGTTCTCTCTCACCAGATCGAGAAAAAATCTTCCACATACCATTGACACCTTCACAGCCATCAAACAATTCTTCCCAGTTTTTTCTTTTAAATTCAGCATTCGCTGAATTGTAGTCCACTCTACTGAAAGTTCGGGCAGCCTTCCTAGAACTGCAAGATGGAGTCATCTGGATCTTGGTAGACAAAACGGCATGATCGGACTTTCCGAAAGGTGGTAAATATTCTATTTCAGATGTCAGGTTGGCATCCGACACTATTATCCAGTCCAGAAGAGAGGATTTTGACCATTCCTAAACCGAGTTGGTTCAAGAACTAGCTGCTGTAATGCTGTTTGCATAAATAGTTCCACGTATGGAAGAGAAGACGAAGAATTGGCAGGAGTCTGCAGCAATGGCCAGTGCACGTCAGGACAATTAAAATCCCCAGAAACAATCAAATTCTTCCTGAAGACGATGATAGATGTCTCGAGTAATTCGAGAGATCGAGGTCAGCAGCACATGGGCGTGGTCGGTACACACATCCGATGGTTAAAGAAATACTTTCATCAGTGATGTCCACGAATATGTTATCAATTCCCTTCCAATCATTATGGGATACTGTTATAGAGAATTTGTCACAGATATAATCGCAAACATACATGCAGACTCCCCTGTAGCCAACAGCGTCGCTGCTGTCGAACGATAAAGTGAGTAGGTTGGAATATTACAAAAACTGTCATCTATCGAATCTTTCAGCCAAGTTTCTGACAACATAATTATATAAGGACGATGAAGCTGTACAAAACACAATAACTCAGAAAACTTTGATTTTAAGGATTGTATGTTCGTATATAATATGGGCCAGGATGAAATTATTGTCAGTTTTTGAATCATTCAAAGGATAGTTTTGGGGAAGTGGCGACGATTTTTGGTGATCCATTTATATATTTAATCGTGAGGTCTTTTTCACCATTAGACTGCCTCGACTTTAGCTCACGTCGTAAAGATGACAACTCCTGAATCTGCATCCTAGTCTGGTCATCTCGAATAAACACATTCCTATATTTCTGATGTCCACGCAATGAAAGCTTGTTTCTCAAAATCTTCTGTACAATGTCCGGATTAGAGAATGAGACTCTCAGCCAGCGAGGTCATGAAGAATTCCTAGCAGGCAGACGCTCAACACTTGTTAAACTAGAACTAGAAGTTTTATGGACGTGCTCAATTATTTCCTTAGTACAAAAGAGTATCCCGGGATGAATCTTCCCCTCAGGTACATTAACCAAGATAATATTGTGTGATTTCTTCACACGCTCCAAAATCTCAGGGAAAGTTAGCTCCCGACGAAGACTGCGCGCAAGAAAGTTCTGAAACCTTTTCACCAACAGCAGCTAGTTCTCTAGACATGGCTGCGTGAGATTGCCCCATCGTCTCTATATCATCAAAACACTTTTCCAGTAAGGTCTGGTGCTCAGTTAAGATTTTGGCGTGATCATTCAACGTAGAAGTGCACACTGCTAGCTGAGTAAATAAGTCATTTTGACGCTTTTCTACGCGATCGACACTGGCAATTACGTGTTTGATCTGCTCCATTAGCAAATTAAAATGTTCCAAAGTAACGGGAGATTGATCATCAGGAACCGGGGTTGATCCAGTACCTGAGCCCGAAGCGCTATTAGAGCGACTGCGCAAGGACAGAGACAGAAATAAATGAAGATGAAATAAGTCAACTGCTCAACCAACTTAACATTGTCCATCGTTATTGCAGGCGCATTATATCAAGAAAAACTTCCAGCCCATCATTATTCATTAGAATTATAACTGGTGATACTCATGCTAATGAAAGATTGATTAATGAGGGCATATACTATAAGTGCAAACATTATAAAGCAAACCCAAGCTATCCACCTGATCCACTACCCATTCCATGCAAGAAATGTTCTCAGTTCACTCATAAAACAGAAGATTATAATACACCTATCAAATGCACCAAGTGTAATGAAGAACATAGAAACCAGGACTGCAAGACAAGTCTACCACCGAAATGTAGTGCATGCGGCTCGACAGAACATGTACCATGGTCATTAAAATGCCCAAAACGGCCCACCAAACCCATCGAAGGAATCCCAAATGTCAAAATACGATCAATAAACAAGAGAAGTGCAGAAATCGATAAAAATAAGACCAAAAACAGCAGGATACACACAAACTTCACTATACATGACCACATTATAGAAACTTTCATAAATAAGCTCAACAAACCAAAAAAACACAGATAGACAGCAATTAATATTGAAATTACAAAAAGTGATTTATTGATCTATACCAGATAAATACAATTCCCACATTTGTAGGTAACCGGGTCTACATTTTAATGATAGATTTAGAACTGGAATCCAAAACAGTGGATACAGAGCCTTCGGAGGGTCCAATTAGACAGAACAGTACATGATTAAATGCTTATACGCCAATATCAATAGCCTAAATAATAAAAAAGAGTTAGTTAGGCACTATGTGGAGAGAAATGGCGTCCAATGTTTGATGATGGTTGAAACTAAAACAAAGAGAATCAAAATCTGAAATATAGGAACTGGGATATATATATCTATATATATATTCTTTTGAACTTTGGCTGACAATATTTAATTAGCAAACAATAAAGCATATAGATCAGGGGTTAGTGACGGGGTGTCATACAATTCGGCGTATGACATAAAAGCCTAGGAAAAAACCCCTGTGAAAAAACCCTGGCTCCCCGTCTAAGTGTGAAAATATAAAAATAAGCTGAAATATATTTCAGGGACTTCTATCTTCAAAGTGATCTTGTATTGGTGGAGACAGAGACTTCTTCAAGGTGTTCACATTGAATCTGGAAATAAAAAGACAAAAGCAGAAAAAGAACTGAATAACAAAAATACCTATCATATTCGTTTGAAATTTATAACCCATTCCAAGAAAGAGTTGGAAACATCATGAATAGCCCTAAAACCATCTTGAAATTTATATATGGGACAACTATCGATGAGATGAGGTATTGTTTCTTCTGCTTCTCCACATTCACAACTTGTACTAGGAACTGAGTTCCATTTAAATAGCATGCCATTGGTACGACCATGACCTGTTCTCAAACGATTAAGAACTGTCCAAATTTTTCTTGGAAGATGAAAACCAGGAACTTTTTCAGAAGGATCAGAAACGAGATATTTATTGAACATTTCGTAAGAGTTCCACTCAGTCTTCCATAATTCTTTATCACTTATGTTCATATTGAAGAACGTATTATGCCATAATGGTTTACGTGACTTCAATCTGGGAATTCTATTTTGTGGAAAATAGGAAATAATTGGGAATAAATTGGGAAAAAGAATGATATTTATTCCAAGAATTCAGAGCTGCAGTCCGTCTGCGAATATGAGGAGGAACAATATTAGACAATACTGGTAACCACTGAACCGGTGTAGATCTTATGGTGCCAGTAATTATTCTCATGGATGTATTCAATTGTGCATCTATTTTTTGTGTATGTGCACTATTAAACCAAACAGAGCAACAATACTCAGCTGCAGAAATAACTAAGGCTAGAGATGCTGTACGTAAAGTGGAAGCAACAGCACCCATGATGATCCAACAAATTTCTGAAAAATATTATTTCTAGTTTTCAGTTTTAGCCTCAGACCATCTGAATGAACCTTGTAATTGAGAGATAAATCTAATTTAACTCCTAAGTATTTTGGATAGAAATTATGTTCGATAGGAGAATCATTGAAAGTTACAGCAAATTTCCTATATTTTTCATGATTATTCAGATGGAAACAAGATACCTCTGTTTTGTTGGGATTTGGACATAATCGCCACTCAATAAAATAATTCTTTAAAATTTCCAAATCAGATGACAGTATGTTTTCCAGAGTATGGAAATCCGAATGTTGGTAAGCAATAGCAATGTCGTCAGCATAAACAAATTTTTGAGATGATGTAGTGGGCAAATCACTTAGATATAAATTGAAAAGTAAAGGAGCTAAAACTGATCCTTGAGGAAGGCCGTTTTCAATGTTT
The DNA here is from genome assembly GCA_030674115.1 of Micraspis discolor. NCBI lineage: Eukaryota > Metazoa > Arthropoda > Insecta > Coleoptera > Coccinellidae > Micraspis > Micraspis discolor. The sequence continues at coordinate 66,947 of JARTUT010000115.1, forward strand.
TGAAATTGCTACTCTTATTGTCAATAAAAACACGAAACCTTCTATCAGATAACATATTTTCTAATAATCGGACCATTTTCCCACACTTCAGATGGGTATAAAGTTTGAAAATTAATCCATCTTTCCACACAGTGTCATAAGCCGAGGATAAATCGATGAAAGCAGTTCCTGTTTTCAACCTATCATTGAAGCCTGATTCTATGAAAGTTGTAAGGCTGAGAACCTGATCCGAACAATTTCTGTTTTTCCTAAAGCCTCCTGGAAATTTTGTAGAGCATTTTCTATAGAAGATTCAATTCTAAAAAGGACTAGCCTTTCTAATATCTTGAAAGGAACACTCAATAAACTGATGGGTCGATAACTACTAGGATCACAAGGATTTTTTCCTCGTTTCAAAATCCCTATTACTTTAGCCTTGAAATTCGGAAGGAAAGTTTCCTGAATTCAGAATATTGTTATAGAAAGACAATAACCAAGACAAGGCCTTTTTTCCTAAATGTTTGATAAATTCTGGATAAATTCTGTCAAAACCTGCTGCCTTTCGAGATTGGGTAGATTTGATTGCAGCCCTCAATTCATCTATATTGAATGGATGTGACACATGTTCTAAAGTAGGAGCTGATCTCCTGAATATCTGTAATTTTTTCTTCATATTTCTCATTTTAGATTGGGATAAATTGACTGATTCAGATACATTAACTAGGCGGCGTGCGATTAAATTCGGATCAATTTTGATGATGAGGAGGTAAGAGGAGTAGCTTCACCTAATTTTCTCAATATATCCCATGAACTCCTACTGAATGTGTAAAATTCATTTTGATACAACACTATCCCATTCTCTTTTCGGCTTGTGTTGATAGAATTCATAAGCCTTTCACATTTATCAACGGATGGTGATTTTTGATAGTCCTTGTACAGACTATCGGTTTCTTTCGACCAACCTGGAATATAATCTTTCCGGAAACCTCTTGGAACGAACTTTTTTGCTGCGGCTTTCACAACACCTAAGAATCTGTGATAGTTATAATGGGTGGGTTTAATCCATCTAATATCACTGTCTACCTTCTTAGCAAATTCAATCCAATTCGCTTTCTTGAAATTCCAACGAGGTCTTTTAAACATTCTGAATATTGAATTAAACTTCTTGAAGTCAACAGTATAGGCCTATGTTGGCTCTGAGGAAAAAACTCCTAAAATTTGACGCTTTACAGGAAGCGGTTTGCAAGTATTGTCACAAGACACTAGGCAGAGATCAGGATTGTAGCCTCTATTCCATCGAGAAGAATGAAAAGAAGGTACACCTTTTCCATCAAAAATTAAATAGATATTATTATCTTCCATCCAGTCAGCTAAAGCTATTCCACTTCTATCATTATTATTATAACCCCACATTACGTGGTGAGAATTAAAATCACCGCAATAAATTGAAGGATGAGGAAGATTCATTTCCAAATTTCTTGGCCAAATAGTATTTGGAGGTTTATAAATATTAACGATAGTGTAGTATAAGCAGCCTGTATGATTGCATGTGCGCCCTTTAGGATCAGGGTTACATCCGCTGGCGCGTGCCGGCGAGCAAGGACCGGTGATCGTTTATTTAATTGTATACATTGTCAACCTTGTTTTATCAATACATTACGTGTTGAACAATAGACAGACAATATAAACAATATAGTATAAATAGTTATGATATTGTCTGGGAACTCGACATTCATTCAAGACACAGACAATGTTCTTTGATCATTTCATTCATGTGTACCTCGTTGAAGTGTAATGAATATCTCCTGTAAAATAAACACCCTTCCGTGAGAGTGCTGAGTGTTATTCACCATCCCTCAATCTTGTAAACGATTGGCCGAACTGAGTACCGAGTATGTTACAAAATTTGAAAGAGATAAAGAAAACACCTCAAATTCGCCTTTTTGGATTAACTCGATATTGTGAATCAATGATTTTTAACATAACAAGCTAAACCATAAATTTTACTAAGGAGATAATCAATGAATACATAACCTTTTATGGTTCCTCTTTGACGAAGATTTTTCAGTATCCGCATGTGTCTCTTGAAGAAGAATAATCTCAGCACCATAGTCCTTTGCTAATTTAGAAATATAATCACTCTTGTCCTTAGAAATACCCTCTATATTCAGATCCAATACACAAAATTTGTCGCCAATCTGCAAGGAGGATTCTTTCGAATCGGGTCTTGCGTTCCAAGTGACGATTTTTCAGATCTTCTGATCTTTGAAGTCTGCTATGGAACCCATTCAAAGGGAAATCATCATCCATAGTTAGGGAAGTTTGTGATATAATACTTATTTCATTTAAAAAAATAGCAGAGGAAAAATTATCGACTGACATTCATGATGACAAGTGTCATATATGATATGATAATCGGACATGGCAATATTTTAAATGAAAATACAAGAGGAGGTAGCATGTTTCAGGCAGCTAAAGAAATCTCAATAGGAAAATCAAACCCACCACATCTCAAACCCCTGGAATGAAGTTTTACATTTCACAATACCATTCAAAACGAAAAATTCATGTATTTCTGGTGTACATGCATCATTCGAGTAATGGTATTGAAGAAAATCTGTTAGTGAAGGCGTCTCAATTCAAGTATTCCATCATAATAGGAGATTTCAACATTAACAATCAAAGGAAAAAACAACTCAGAAATTTTTCCAGAAACTCTGACTTTGTAGAAATAAGAACTCCACCTACCTTTCTGATGGAAAATAATCATGACAGTACTCCCGATAGATTATTCTGTACCAAGAACATATTAAAAACATAAAAATATTGAATTAACTCCAGACTTGGGATCCAACCACCTGGCAATAGAATTTTCCTAGATCTTGACTGTATCCCCATGTTATACCTGATGGAAACTAAATATGACTTCACATTATGCAGAGTGAAGACGGTGAATGCAAAAATGTGTGAAATTATAAAACCAGAAACACCTATAACCCCTGATTATATCACATGGTTCACAGAAAACTCTCGGACACAATACTGAAACGAACACCAAAAATCTCAGTTGGATATCAGAACCAGAAAATTCCACCATACATATTGAAACTCATAAAGATCAAAAAACAGTTGTATCGAGAAATCCGAGGAAACAGCGACCCCCAACCTAAACAAGAAATATAATGTGCTTAATAAGGATATCCATGCTTATAGGCGACTATCGATCCCATAAATACTTAGAAGCTTGCAAGGAAATTGAAAACCTGAAGGGAAAAACTTACTGGAAAACGATCAAAAAGCTCTCAAAATATAACTCTCACAACATCACGGAACCAATTGAAGTGAATGGAAAATCAGTTACCAACGACCAGGAAATAGCCAATGTCTTCTCAGCATACTTTCAGAAGATTTTTGAAGTGAGCGAGGATCCATCCTTCTATGTCCAACACAAGGAACTTATTGAAGATTGGTACAGGAA
>JARTUT010001419.1:0-70314 GCA_030674115.1 Micraspis discolor
AACATAGATGATTGCATTCAACATTTGGTCAATATTGTGAGGTAGGTCGTTTATATATACAATAAACAGTAAAGGACCTAGTATGCTGCCTTGAATTACCCCATTAATGATATCCTTATCCTCAGAAATGAAGCTTTTATCGTTGATAGTAATGAGTACTTTTTTGTTTTCGTCCTTGTGGGTAGCTTTGTATAAGTTTTAGTTGGTTATCTCTTATACCATATGCTTCAAGTTCACTTAATAATCTACTATGGTCTACAGAATCGAAAGCTTTGGAAATATCTAGAAATAGTCCTACTGGCACTTCACCCTTTTCAATTGCTGTGATAACAGTTTGAGTCAATTCAAAATTGCTGTACATGTATTCTTGTTGTTCATAAAGCCGTGTTGAGATGAACAAAGATGCCATATTTCTTAAAAAATTTAATAAGGCGATCTGAAAGAACATTTTCAAAGATTTTTGCAAAAGTTGTTATAATATTAATAGGTCGGTAGTTATTAAAATCATCATTACAGCCAGATTTATATAATGGTGTTATCATTGATAGCTTCAGAGCAGATGGAAAAATACCAGTTATAAATGCACAATTCATAATATGCCTGATTGGCTCAACAATAAAGTGGATAGCCTTCTTTATTACAATGCTAGGGATTTCGTCATAGCCTGATGAAAAGGAGTTTTTCAATTGCTTCACTATGTTAAGAATTTCGACCGCTTCAATATCAAAAACAAAGAATGACTTGTCTAGACGTCTCAACCCGCCACCAACATCACAATGTGAAAGAGAAGCTGAAGATTTAGAGGCGTTCACAAAATGTTCGTTAAAGTTTTGTACTACCATTTGGGGGCAACCATTTGGAAGTATGCTTTGCCTATGCTGAGTTCTACCAGTTAGTGACTTTATTATTCCCCAAGTTGTTTTGGTTTTATTTCCAGATGTTAGGATTCTGTCTCTGATTATCTTCTGTTTCAATTTTGTGATTTCTAAATCATACTGCTTTTTACATACTTTATATTCTTTCTTGCACTCTGGTCTATGTTGTGAGATCACATATAAAACATCAAGCCTCTTCCTCAGGGCAACTATATGAGGATCAGATCTACACATTATTCTGTAATCATTATTTATCGGATGATTACTAGATGATTTTACCATCACAGGAGGAAATGAAGATTGAAACATTAGATTGAAACCATTAAAAAAGAAATTCCACATTTAATCTACCTCGGACTGCCTAAATTTATACAGATCTGACCAGTCAAAGGCGGACAACTCCGCAAAAAAATCGTTCAAACTTACATCATAACTTCCTGATAACTCTCTTACTTGCATTTCTATGGTAACTACTTTTTATATCAAAAGACATTATCTGTGCAGAATGATCAGATAGATGTGGCTGGACAACCTCAACATTACAGCCATCAATACTAGCAAAAACATTATCATTCGTATATCGTATGCATCTTAAGGAAATTCAGCTAGGAATTTGTTCATAATTGCGGCTGAAAACTTTAGTTTTTGAATTAATAAAATTTCAATTTCAATTTCGTCAAATTACAAAATTTCCTTTTTAAAATTTATCCAATTTTTGACTTTTCTATTTTTCATATTACTTCTAGCCTTCATTGAAGAATCTATATCGCCTTCGCTAGCACATCAGATTAGAAAACCGAACATCGTTTTACCCAAACTGTCCGTTTCCAACCAACTCAACATTATATGCTAGGGTTCGATGTAATAAAAGCAATAAAATAACAAAACGAGTAGATTCCAACTCTGGGGAATATCTGCTAGATGTTTGGTTCAGCCTACAGGTAGTCATTTCATCGAGCGCCAAATTTAAAATTCGTTGGTATTGCGCTACTAAAGAAATACGTTGTTTATCAGTATACAAATTCACTTTCGAGAACGATAAAGTACATAATTTGGACTAGAATTTTCCGCTCTTCAACTTTTGTTTAAAACTTTTTCTTACTAAACCCTCTAATTCGCGAAAATATCAGAAAAATATTTTTCTCTACATTTTCAAGGATTTTTCAATGTTCCTGAAAATTTTAACACCTGCATTTTTGACCATATGTTTCTCTCATTATAACAATCAACATATCAAAAATGCAGCTCTTTCCGAGAAAAAGTGATTTCAGCTCTTCCTTTACTGGATTATTCAGATTGTTTTTCAATATGAAAAATATTGAAAAAATCAAAAGTTTATTTATTCATCACCGATATCTACATAGTTTCCACTCTATTATAATTTTTCTGTAACACGTCGATTTCCTTGTTCCCTAATGAATATTCAAATTTTACCTTATACTTCACCGGAACTGACATGATAATGTCCCAATATTTCTTAGAATACCTTTTGAGAATATTCAAAAGTCCATTCATAAATTCTTTGCATGACAGAGAATAACATAATGAACGTTTTTATCAAGATCAACGTAGTTCAATTCGAAACGGTTAGGAATATTAAAAACTCATTCAGGAGATACGTGAATACAGAGAGTATGCAAATTATCTGGATGGGAGATATTGTTAGAGCCATCCTATTGGTTCTTTAGTCTATTCATTTTAAGGTTTAATTTGTTGAATGGCGTTTATTTCCCAACCTCACTAAAGCGAACTATCTTATTTCCATCGGAAATCACAATTTATTTGAAATTTTCCATAAATACTGATGAACAAAATTAGCCCACCACCTAAAATTTCGTTAAATTTTAAAAATTGTTATCCCAATCTCTGGTCGGATTTCAATGTTTCTTTTTTCCAATTGTAGCTTTGTTATTGTCGAATTTCCTCCATTGAACAAAAGTCCAAAAAATAAAATCTTCATGTTGTACAGGGCGTTTAAACAATGTCATGTTTTTAGTCAAATTTCAACTTCTTCTATGGGCAATGCTGTGGCATATAAAAACAATAGAGCGTTGTGGCCTAGTATCTCTTGAGTGTTTTGTTTTTTTAAAATTTTAAGATACTACATTTTGTATAGGACAAGTCAATGAATACGATAAAGAAAAGGTGAAAACAATTAAATTGACAATGAGTCAACAAAGTATTCATCTGCTGAATAGAAACCCTTTCTCAGCAGAAGCTTCTTGACCTCTATCTTAAACCTTCTCAAATTCAAGGATTTCAGAGATGAAGGCAAATGGTTAAAAATCTTTATACCTCGATATAAGGGAGAGCATTCAAATTTGGAAGTTTTATGTTTAGGGAACATCATTGTTTGTAGATTTCTAGTATTATATTCATGTTGACTAGATAGTTTCAACCATTCGCCCTCATTTTCCTTGGCGTATATTAAACATTTTAGAATGTAGATACAGGGTAACGTTAGAACATGTTTTCCAGAAAAATTTCCCTGCATGACTCTAACGGTTTCAGATTCAATATAGCGCGTAAAATACGCTTCTGTGCTACAAATACTCTTTGAAATCAGGGCTACTTCCCACAGCAAGATATTATAGGATATGGCTATAAACTAAACTATAATAAACATTGAGCACACAGTCTATGGGCAAATTCTTCTTGACTTTGACAATTGCATAAAATGACCTATTCAATTTCCTACATAGCGCATCAACATGGCAATTAGAGCGGCTGACACATAGATTTATTCTCTGTTTTCAAAAGTGTTACGGAATGAATATTCTCACACACTGTGCGAGAATGAAATTCAAATGCTTGAAAAACAAGGATTATACTCAAGCTCGAGTTGGTTATTGGTGGTAATCTATAAAGGGCGAAAACCAAGTACTAAACTGAACAACAACCGCGGTCATAACTGGTTATTTACTTGAAATCTATAAAAGTGTTGTAGAATGAATATTACATTTCGAGTGATACTGACATTCTATGGTCAAATTCGATGTTGGAAGAGCTAACTGTATTCTGTAGCAGTCATGGAGAAAACATATTTCTAATGTGGGTTTTTCGTTGGATTCACTATTATATTGAAACTTTAAAAGGTATTCGTGAAACCTACGGTGATAAACCCTGCCCTGGTATAAAGTATTTTTGAATCATCTCGAATTCCAAATCAAAATAAAACAACAGAAAAACACTGAGACAACTGTATAAGAATCTAAAATCATCATCATCGGTATTTCAAAGTGCTACCAACCTCCCTTTCACGCAGCGAAGAAGAAAAACAAGGAAAACAATCTTTGCATCTTCGACAACGCGAGATCGACCTTGAACATAGAATTTATATCAGACATCTCTCGATGCCTCTCTCGGTCGGTAACAATGTGTTTAATTGTCGAGAGGTGCTTATGTCAACATGGCCGGGACCTGAAGATGTCGGTAAATATTATTTCAGACCTTCCAAAGAGTCAGTTCACGCTGAGTCAGAAAAAATCAGGATATTTCAGGCTCATAGAGTAAATAAATAATTTTCGAATATCGCCGTCATTTACATACGTGGGAAGTCGACTCGGTATGCGCGAGAGCATCGGCACAGAGATGAACGTTATGATATCGATAGAACGGAACACAGAGGATTATCATTATTTTTTTGTTTTATGGCCCTTGGGTTATTCACGTTTTTTTGTCCGTGTGGTGGATATGAAGAGCTGATCGAGGCCGATATTTTTCGATTATATCGTAATCGTGAACGTAATAATTTGTCCGAAGGAAGTCGGTTGGGATGATGAAATCGGTTCGAAGAATCCAGAAACAGCGAGGTTGGAGCTCTCGATGAAATATACAAAAACTAGAGTCGTCACTTTTAACGAAGAATCTGCTACGGTAAAGGTCTAATTCACAGACTGTATCAAAAAGTTGAAAGAAACATTTTCTGCTTTGTGAACTCGACTGTAACAACTAAAGCTAGGAGATGCACTTTGGCCCCCATTTAGTGATTCATCTCTTGCAGTTTTCACTGATCTAAGCTTTGCCGTTCTTTTCTTCTCTATTTTTCTATGTTTTTGTTGCCATTAATCTGAAAATCCTCATTGCTGTGGTTTAGTATTAGATTATTATCTAATATTATTTTCTATTAATCTCGATATGTTAAAAATTGCAAGAATTTTTCACCCTACAACTCAACTTACTCTACGCTCATGAATTATCTCCCTCAAATATATCATCGCTAACTTCATGATGAGTCAATGACAGTTAAAAAGAATATATATAATGACAGTTGATCGACAGTTACGATCAATGAAAAAATCAGCTCAAAAACAAAGTATGTGTGTTTCGCAATTTTAATTCCTCGAATTTCTTTTTTCAATACAATTCTCTTTGAACTCCTCGTTAAAGTGAACTTGGTAGTAACTAGTGCTACAGTGTTATACAAGACTTTTCTAATTTTTTTCATAATCAGACCTTTTTCTCTGCTCAACGCATCTATAATCCTCTCTAAACGATATAGTACAGTTTTCTCAAATACATGAATTATTTTCAGCACGAGCACTTGTGCAACTGCATGACTTATGTCCTTTAAACATCTCGTTCATCTCATTACTTTTTTTCACTTAAATTATACTCCATATTACATTCTCGACCTTCAAGGAAAGTTGTTTATATGAATTTACATGTTATTTCTCAGATGGAACTTTCACATAAAGTATGTAACAATAAAACCACGCAGCATTTCATATCAACTGAAAGAAGTTGAATGGTTCGTGACTCACAAAGACAAAATAATTCTTTACCGTTGTTTAATCAAAGATATCACCATTTTTCCCCAGAGGTATGAGCAAAGAATCATACCATTCTCGAAGCCGGGCTATGCAATGCTGCTAGTACGTGTAGGACTAAAAAAATGTATTTATTTGTATTTAATTTTAGATTTACTCTGAAGAAGGCGGATCACGCTGAAACGTATATACGAAATGAATTGTTTGCATATACTTTTGGAAAAAAAAAACCTAGATACCCAAATAATGAAATCTATACATATTTAACACTAGGTAAAAACAAAAAAATTTTACTGTATATACAGGGTGAACCACGACGAACTGCATCGTTCGATATCTCAGAAACTGAATGTAGGAAAAATTTGAAATTTTGGGAACTTGCCAGATGTCTTGGGACCTATAGAGCTAAAATATTTTCATCTATTGGGCACTTCCGGATATACCTGGAAATAGACCCTAAGTCGCTAATTTTAAATGGGATACCTTATATATTATTTTTGGATTCTACTTAACATTCTAGGCAGATTTCACGTATCATGTCCTATCCCGAAGTCTGAGCGTTTTTGACATATTCAGGTTTTTATGTCAAAAATTACGATTGCAAGCCCTAATTTAATTATCAATTGTTCTTATAAGGAAGCCCTTTTTACTGTCTTTGGGTTAGATGTCTTGTTGATAAGGATCTACTTCAATAGATTTTGTATAATACTTGGACAAATAATCATGCAGAGTGTTCAAAACAAAGATCTAGAATGAGATTGAGAAAACTGACAAAACTCGATTTTTTCAAATGGAAACCCCCCATTTTTATTATTTTGTAGCATTAATCATCAAAAATGAAGGTAACTTTGTATGAGGTTATCTATACCTAAAATTTGAAGTTTTCGAAATATTGCCAATTCAATATTTTTCTATGGCGGTTTTGCATTTAATGTGTAAACAATTAGATCTAGGATAACCACGTTTATATTTGACATTTCAAATCATCGTAATGCCAGCCCGGTTAAATTATACAAACGAGGATTATTTAAATTTATTTATTATTTATGGACAATGTGAAAAAGTTATTTCAAGAACCTGTGATACATTTGCTACCCGATATCCTCATAAACAAAAACCATCACCAAATACTGTTAAACGAATTATAAAAAACTTCAAGAATTTTGGATCCGTAAAGGCAAAAATGTTCAAAAGAAACCAGTTGTTGACAATGAAAATATTGAAATAGCAATTTTGGCATATTTTGAAGCATATCCAACAAAATCTTCAAGGCATTAGAATCAGTATTATCTCAATCGTCAGTTCTAAGAATTTTACATAAACACAAATATCATCCCTATGCAATTTCATTAGTGTAGCATTTGAAGGAAACTGATTTTCCAAGAAGAATGGAATTCTGTGAAATCATAATACTTCGTTCACAAGAACATTTTCTTTTTTGGATAATATCATTTGGACCGACGAAGCCAAATTTACAAAGAATGGTGTTTTCAATCGACGTAAGCCTTCATTGGAGTGATAGAAATGTACACCCATTTAGGGAACACAATTTTCAAGAATCCTGGCAATTTAACGTTTATTGTGCAGTAAGAAATGACGGCATTGTTTGCTTACAATTTTATCAAGAGAACTTGAATGGTGAGTTAGGTCTTTTTGAATAGTTCTAATATAAAACACATATTTCAACTTATAGGAGACCGATACCTCAACATCTTGCGGAATTTTGAAGTTGACTATTAGGACAACTTTCCCCTAGCTGAACTTCGAAAACTTTTCTACCAACATGATGGAGCACCTCCACATAATGCCCATTTGGTCAATAATTATCTGGAAAACTTATTTTACGATCAATGGATAGCCAACAATGGACCAAATCTTTGGCCACCTCGCTCCCCGGACCTATCAGTGCTCGATTTTTATGTATGGGGAACAGTGAAAAATAACGTGTATAAAACATCAGTGACCACCATGGAAGACTGCATGAGACGTGTTAGAACAGCATTTGAAGACCTGGACCCCAATCAATAAGAAAAGCATGAACATTTGCTGCTGAGATGCGAAAAATGTTTAGAAGTTCAAGGACACCAATTTGAATATTTACTTAAATAATTTTTTTAAGCCTGATTCAAATGCTACTTGAAATGTCAAATATAAACGTGGTTATCCTAGATCTAATTGTTTACACATTAAATGCAAAAACGCCATAGAAAAATAATAAATTGGCAATATTTCGAAAACTTCAAATTTTAGGTATAGATAACCTCATACAAAGTTACCTTCATTTTTGATGATTAATGCTACAAAATAATAAAAATGGGGTGATTCCATTTGAAAAAATCGAGTTTTGTCAGTTTTCTCAATCACATTCTAGATCTTTTTTGAACACTCTGTATGATTATTTGTCCAAGTATTATACAAAATCTATTGAAGTAAGTCCTTTTCAACAAGACATCTAACCCAAAGTAAGTGAACAGGGCTTCCTTATAGGAACAATTGATAATTAAATTAGGGCTTGCAATCATAATTTTTGACATAAAAACCTGAATATGTCAAAAACACTCAGACTTAGGGATAGGACATGATGCATGAAATCTGCCTAGAATGTTAAGTAGAATCCAAAAATGTAATAATATATAGGGTGTCCCATTTAAAATAAGCGACTTAGGGTCTATTTCCGGTATAACCGGAAGTGCCCAATAGATGAAAATATTTTAGCTCTATAGGTCCTAAGACATCTGGCAAGTTCCCAAAATTTCAAATTTTTCTACATTCAATTTCTGAGATATCGATCGATGCAGTTAGTCGTGGTTCACCCTGTATATAATCTCCATGAAGTTTAATAGGTTTTTCCTCAATTTTTCCGTATGACCCAACACCAAAACAGATAACCTAGAAAACCTTACAAAGTTTTCAGTATGTACACACATTGTAAAATATTTTATACTCATAAATAAACCAATACTTACGTATTCAATTCTTATGCACTGAATAATTTCTCACTATCATCACTGTCAATTCCATTCAATTCACTTGCCATTATTACTATATTTATTATTGTTCTGACGATTTGAAATTATAAGAAAATAAACATGGCTACTCACGAGTAAAATGTATGTTAAATGTTAGTATTCGCCACGTGCTTGTCCATGAATTCATGAGTACATACTATGCATTGGCATGTGGAGTGGTAATAGAGAGAGAAGGGATGATAGGACGAAAAGAAAGAAAGAGAAACTGAAAGGTATCATACACTACTCCCTTGTGTAAACGACTGTCACGCCTGCGCACGTTTCATTCAACATCTGTGGATATTGTGAAAAAAAAAACATGAATCCACTAATTTCTCCTTTAACCAAACTGATCAATAGGTGCCTCACATCTGGAACTTTCCCCGCCTGTTTGAAGATCTCCAAAGTCATACCAGTCCACAAAAAAGGCGACAAATAATTATCGCCCGATCTCTTTAGTGCGGATATTCTCGAAGATTCTAGAAAAGGTTATATCAAATCAGATCGTATCATTTCTTGAGGAAAGGAAAAATCACCACCGATGCCATTCTGCAGCTCATAAAGGGCGCTATTGACTGCTTCGAAAATAAAAGATATTATGAGGCGTCATTCATCGACTTAACGAAGGCCTTTGACTGCGTCCCTTGTGACGGGCTCCTGGACAAGTTGAAAAGATACGGTTTCGATGAAGTGGCTCTCAGCCTGATCCGGTCATTCCTTGGTGAGAGATCACAGGTTGTATCAGTTGAGGGTGAACTGTCTGGTGTGGAGCCCATCAGAACTGGGGTGGTCCAGGGTTCGATGCTGGGACCTATCCTTTTTATCATCCCTGTAAACGACTTCCCCGACTATATGCCTGATGCTGAATCGATTATATTCGTTGATGATACCACCATTACAAATGAATCCTCGGACTTATATTCCCCCAAACAACACACACACGTCTAAAAACATGTAATAGATGAAACGCTATAGATTTTTAGATGATCTATAAAACATCAGTAATTCAAAATTTGTAACCTAGATTAGACGGAAAAATGTCATGAGATTTACGTTGAAAAGTATGACTTTTCAAGACATTTATTCTACGTGAAATGAGGTATCTCTATAACAGGTCAAATTTTTTATTTTTTTTAGTGTATCATAATTTAGTATACTTTAAGACATGCAATAGAAGTTTGCAGATGTACTTCATTGTGATCATCTACTCTACGTAAAATGAAGCCTCTCTATAATACGTACAATTTCAAATTTATTTCAGTTATCTTAAGTTAATATACAGTTTGACATGTAATAGACGTTTGCAGATGTATTTTGTTATGATCATCTATTCTACGTAAAACGAATTCTCTCTATAATACGTACAATTTCAGATTTGTTTTCGGTTATCTTAAGTTAGTATACTGTTTGATATGTAATAGACGTTTGCAGATGTATTTTATTGTGATCATCTATTCTACGTAAAACGAAGCCTCTCTATAATACGTACAATTTCAGATTTCTTTTAGTTTATCTTAAGTTAGTATACTGTTTGATATGTAATAGACGTTTGCAAATGTACTTCCTGGTGATAATCTATTGTTCGTAAAACGAAGCCTCTCTATAATAGGTGAAATTTCTTATCTCAAAAACGATCATGGTATGTTTCGAAGAAAGGTTCATCGTCTGCAAATTCAAAAAAATTGACATTTTATGTATTCAAGGTCATTATAAATATATTTGCTGAAATTTTGAAAGTATGCATGGATATATTTTGAATTCCCAATAATTTCAAACTTTCTGAGTATGTAAGATATTTTTAAATATCTTATGATCAATCAATGTCAAATTTAGAGCAAGAATACTTACGGAGAAAGATTAAGAAGTAGCTATAATGAAATACTTAAGAAATCACTTATCTTCAAGTCAAACACTGTAAAGATCAAGTCTAAATAATGGAATCGATGATATCGTTTGATTCATAGACTGGGGATTTAGAAGTTCATTTTTGTATGCAATTGTTAGATCAGGTTGGTAACCAAAATAGGAGAAAGGAAACAAAAACAATGTCCTGATGAAAAAATAACTAAGTATATATTTCTAATCAAAAATAAATAATATTAACATTTCAAGAATCAATTTCTGTCCTAACATCTGTTTTCCTCTTCTCGTACTCATATATCTGGTTGGCAAGACGTAGCCAGTCTTGAACCGCCCTCTTAATAACGCCGTCATTGAGGTCTGCCGGAGTTTCGGAGCTCTGCTTCAATCGTCGAGGATAGATTCCTCTGAATAAGGTGCAGGCACTTTGGATAAAGCTTCACAAACTTCCACTGATGAATTGTGCCTTGGCGATATGTAATTGCGTCACAGGTTCACAATTCACAACCTTTTTCATTTACTTAGAGAATTTCAACTGAGAATTCACCTACACATGAACTAGGGTAACTAACTGACCCGAAAACAGATTATTTTGAGAGATCTTTAAGGGAAACTTGTAGTTCTGAGTGCCGTTATGGACTCGTGAAAAGTAAATTGATAAGAGAACTTACTTGAAGATACTGTGCACGAGAGCGTCTTGAGAGAGTATTTACTTCTAGAAGTGACCACCTTCAGAAGTGTAGACAGAATGAAGTTTGAATAACTGAAAGAGTTCGGACGTGTACAAAAGTTCAGGTAGCTAAATTTAGGATTTCCAAAATTCCGTCCGACAGAAGAGCATTCTTGGAAGTGACGGCCGCTACCCCAAATTCCCAGAACTGTCCTTTGTTGCGAGAATATCGCAACAGTATTCCTTTCAAAATCTGACATTTCAACTGTTGATTTCTATATTTCGTAACTCGCAGAAAAGTTTACTTATCCCCCATTTAAGATATATATTTTTGGTGCTGGGTAATTTTGAATCGCCCTCTTTTAGGTCTGAGAAAAGACTTTAGAACAAGCGCGCAAAAGGTGTCATAAATTTTTTAATTGTATTTCAACAAAAATACAAAAAAACTTGTCCGGTTGAAAAATAACAATTCTTTGTAATTGTTTAAACAATTTCGATTGAATTCTGAATCGGTGCCTTAAAGGGGTCTATTAATTCACTTGAATAATATCCTTCTGAAAATTAATAAGTCATTTTACTTCAGAACAATTATACTGCTGTGATAAAGACGGTTATAGATCCAACCCTACGAAATATTAATCCCAAAAATTAGAAATTTCAGATGATTCACTACTATTTTGGACAATTCAAACAGATTTCAAATCCTTTAATTGAACATAAACCGATTATTATGTAAATATGTTCTCAAGAAATAATTAAAGCTCTTAAAGAAATAACCCAATAGATTTTTTTAGATAATCACTCTATTCGTGTTATCCTAATATGATCAAACAATAACTTACTAATTTCATCCTTGTGTCAATATTTTTTCCACAAGAACACATATAATCGGTATGTATAAATTATCAGTATAGTATCCAACCAAATATACAATTGTGAACAGTTATCTAAAATTCATCATTAAATAGACTTTTCTAGATTAATGTAACGCGAAAGATAACAAAGGTTCAATTGTAAGTATTAATAATTATAGAAATATTAATTATAGAAAGCTAAATGAAGTCGCATATTCCTGTCTAAAACCTTTATGACAATATGATATATAAAATACGTCTTGAAATTGACTTTTTCACGATGAGTGCAATTAGATATTATATAAACGTTTTTCAGAAGTCTAAGTGATGTCGAATATTCATGTCTCAAACCTATATGACCATATGATATATAAAATACGTCTTTAAATCTACTTTTTCACGATCAGTACAATTAGATATTATATGAACGTTTTTCAGACGGCTAAATGAAGTCGCATATTTCTGTCTAAAACCTTTATAACAGTATGATATATAAAATATGTCTTAAAATCGACTTTTTCACGATGAGTGCAATTAGATATTATATAAACGTTTTCAGACGGCTAAATGAAGTCGAATTTTTATGTCTCAAACTTATATGACCATATGATATAAAAAATACGTTTTGAAATTGACTTTTTCACGATGAGTGCAATTAGATATTATATAAACGTTTTCAGACGTCTAAATGAAGTCGAATATTCATGTCTCAAACCTATATGACCATATGATATATAAAATACGTCTTGAAATTGACTTTTTCACGATGAGTGCAATTAGATATTATATAAACGTTTTTCAGACGTCTAAATGAAGTCGAATATTCATGTCTTAAAACTATATGACCATATGATATATAAATGACGTCTTAAAATCGTCTTCTTCACGGTGAGTGCAATAAGATATTATATAAACGTTTTCAGAAGTACTGTTGAAAATAAATCTATGGTTAGATATCTCCATGATATAGAATTTCTTCAATAATTAGATCATACGTTTAAAAGACATTTAAAAACATCATTCATAAGAAAACTTATATTTTGGTTAATCTATTTTTAATCATATTAAAGATTAAGATGTTTTGAGATCTCTTTTGACATAAATGGGATGTCATTTGTATCAGTGTGTGTTGTTTGGGCCTCGAGGATTTGTCTAGAGCGGCACAGTCGAATGCATCGGATTGATTTGCGTCAAACGACCTCTGTGCGAGAGGGAAAAACGCAGGAACTCATTTTTAGCCTGAGAGATACGAGTAGCCTACCCAGAGCAAACACTGCTGTTAAATTCCTTGGTGTATACCTCGATGCATCTCTTACATGGGTGGACCAAATTGATCATTTGGCTTCTAGACTCAGCAGCAACATATTTGCTCTAAGGATCCTTTTGAGCTCATTGAGCTCAACCGGAGTGCTGAAGACTGCCTATTTTGCCTTGGTAGAAACGCCTAGTATGGGGCGATTGCACCCAGGCTTGGGTCATTTTTAGACTTCAGAGACGAGCTATCAGAGTTTTGGGCAGGCTGAGATACCGCGACTGCTGTAAGCACATTTTCAAAGAACTGAAAAAACTCACCTTTCCCTGCCTATTTATTCTTGAGAGTTTGCTGTACATCCATAAAAATAGCAAGAACTATACAACGCTGTCAGAAATTCATGAACATACACTAGAAACAGGCTCAATATTAGGAAGGAGTACGTTAAACTGAGCAGATCCCAGCGTGGTCCGGACTTCAGCGCTGCTACACTTTACAACAAGCTTCTTGTTGGGGTCAGAGGTCTGCCTACCAGGATATTCAAGTTGAAAATTTAAAAAAATTTGTTGTCGAATGTCCTTTACTCGGTGGACGAGTTCAAAGGCATGAGAATACCAGAGACCGATTTTAATAAATTATAGATTTATTACGTATATTTATCATCATTCTCCATACTGTATGTTTGTATGACTATTCTTGTAATTAGAGTTTATGCTATTTACCTATATATGAGTATGTGAGTGTGTACATTTTGATTATATGAAGTATTATTGTAGTATCAGATGTTTCTGTATCTTTATACTGACCTGTGAAAGCATAATGTGATGTGCAACTCATCAATAAATCTCTCTCTCACGGTTTTATTCCACGGACTTTTTTTACAGTTTTACTATCACTTTTTTTCAGTTTGGTCGCGCAGCAAAGCCGTAAAGAACTGCGTTCCAAAATAATTATTTCTCTTAGTCTGTAAATTAGAAAATGTATTAAATAGTTTTGAAAGTAAATACTATACAAAAAAAAATTCTCTCCGTGCCATTCAGCGAATAATGAAGAATTATTCTCCATCCATAAACAATAATCTATACGTCTCTATTCGCAACTTAGCGAAACCGCTTAAGCCCGATAAGCGTTTAACAGTTAGGTCATCGTAGACCGGATTGCGCGTACATTCTGTATAAAATCATAATCGAATTACCGGACAGCGTTATTATATTCAATTATCGTAGATACCGGACGATATTTCCTAGCTTCCTAGGACATAAATTCAAATTTTTTTCATTGGTGATTGACGCAGACCGTATTCGATCTGTCGTAGAGCAGCGCCGGTATGTTGGTAGGCCTGACGAGACGAGGAGCAGGGAAATTCCATCATCTAAGGAAATTGATGAGACGACGCGTGGACCTACGTCAGCGTGTACTTATGGCCTTAGGTAGTTCTCGGTATTTACTCCAAACTTTTGATTGCGGAAAATTGATTGTTGGCGAGTAAGATCAATTGCCCGATATTGCTTTGTTTTGAAGATATGAGTTATGTACTGCAGGTTGGTTTCCCGTCTTTACTAGCTTCTCTCTAACCCTTTCAGTTCAAAAATACAGGATGTTCTGATTTGTTTCCGACAAACTGAAATAGATCAGATCATTCTTAGCAAAAAATTTCCTATGAACATGAGTCCGGAAATGCTTCATGAGACACAGGGTGTTGAAGTTGAAAAAATAGTTCACGTTTTCTTTAATATCTTCAGAATTCTTTCATGATATTTCGTATACAGGGTTTTTTCGATAAATTCAAATCTGTTGTCGGTTTAGTTGTATTTTCTAGAAGGCGCCACCGACAACCTTTTCAACCTATGTAAACCGTTGCAACTTCTTTGTGCTACCCTGTACATCACTTTGAACTTAAAAATTGTCACGGTTTCAAAATTCCCGGTCCAGTTAGTACCTGTAAACCGAACTGGTGGCGTTAGTCGCAGTAGTTTACCAGCTTATCTCGTACGTTTCAATGGACGGTCGGTGGTCCTGCTCTGTGCATGTGACGTAGGTTGTCAATTACGTCGTTCTTCCGGCATATATTTGGTTGAAATATCCTGGAGTAATTAATCGCAATTTTGCGGATCTGAACAGGATTTTAACTGAAGCCCTGAGAGAAATCTTATCATGTTGGTTTGGTTTGTTCGTTGGTGAGATTTTTGCGCTTTAGCGGAGTGGCGTATTTGTTTGGAAAAACGACGTGGGATTGGTGAGTTAACCTATGTTTGTCACGAGGTATGTTAGATTTTTGTTCGTACTTTTAGCATCATTCTGCTCCGAATTGGGAATTATTATTGTACCGTTGCGAGGTACCGCAGATTCTGAACTGTCTTTGAAGTCTTCGAGCTGTTTGTATAGGCTGTCTTTGAATTACTGCCGTGGGAGCTGTCTTTGGGGACCTCCACCAGATTTCGCCATCTAAGATACCACACCTGTCGTCTACCCAGAGCGCATATATTTGAGCCCAGTTTCCATCTACGAGACTGTTCAGAAACTATATCCTTTTTGTACTTCAGTCAAGCCACGACCTAGACTGTTATAGAAGGTTAGTGTGTAGAATTTAGTTAAGATTGATTAGTATCAAAGAGGCCCAATTCAGTGAATACTGTTTAGTACAAAAAACCCGACCTATCGAGAAGGTCGCTTAAATCTAAGTAAAGAGCTACTTGTAACGATTACCATCGAGGCTCTAAGTATATACCTTGGGGTGATATTACTGTTTGTTTAGTAAGAGATAAAGCATTATATCGAATATTCGGGTTGTGAAGTAAGAACTAGTTAGTGATCTACCTTCTGTAAGATATATCCTCGTTTGAGGGACCTTGTGTATTTCATTTGGGCTCATTATATTATTAAATAATTGCTCTATATTCTTTCTACCAGCCACTACCTCCCGCTTGTGTGATCGGGCTCGTTTGGCATCCTGAGAGTGCGTTCGTTATTTTCTCTCTTTTGCGACCCTGAGATCTTTAGTGTACTTTCCTCCTTTTTTTCTTTGTATTATCATAAAAGAGAGTGGCGCCCCTTTATAAGTAGTCTCAGCTCTAGAGCTAGCCGAGGAGGTACTTTGTGCACTCTCTGGAGCCGAGTGGGTTTGGTGACAAAATTCGATTCTCTCATCCTTTATACTCAATGAATGTATACTGCAACAAAGTTGCTAGAGCAATCGTTTCAGAGAAAAATGCAATTAAAGCCAAAGGGTCCCTGAAACGCCTCCGAAAATTATTCCCATTCAAATATTTAATTAAAAATTATTACAAATTTGTTTCTACACATTTTAGAGATTACAATAATATAGATTTGGCTTTAAATGCGTCTTTCTCTGAAACGGTTGCTCTAGCGACTTGCAGAGAGAATGCAGCTCTGAATTCTTGGAGCAAATATCATTCTTTCCTAATTTATTTCCAATTATTTCATACATTTCACAAGATTTAATTCCTAGGTTTAATTCACGTAAACCATTCTGGTATAATTCAAGATAGTGTGGCTGGTCAGCTGTTCTTCGTTATATACTTAAATGAGTTTTAGTTAAACATTCTGAATTCTAGAAATGATAGTATAACATCTATACACTATGCTGATAATACAAACCTTCTAGCTATTAGTACAGTTTGGAGAGAACTGAAAAACTTATTGAAAAAATTCTCAAATATACAGAAAAAATGGTTCACAGGTAATAACTTGATTTTGAATGAGAACAAAACAAATTTAATAATATTTCATCCCTTACATATCAACACCTTCTGACACATTGATAAACAACACGATTTGTGAAATATTAAGCAGTAAAATATTCATGGGTTCAACCTTAGATGCCAGACTCAGAGTGTTCATATAGAGGACCTGAAAAGATTGGATCAGCATTGTACTCTTTCAGAATAATATCTGAATAAGTAAGTTCACGAACGCTCAAGATCTACTATGCAACAATTGAATCCAAATATAGATTTGCAATAGCCTTTTATGGCTCAGGATATATGGCCTTTTTTTGTTTTGCCGAAGGGAGCTCTTAGAATTTTGCTGAATATGAGTTCTACACAGACATGAAATTTTCAAGAATGGAAACCTCTCAACATATGTAGTGTACATTCAAGAATGCTTGTCGTTCGTGTATTAGAATCAACCGTGCTTTGAAAAATATCAAAATAATAATAAGTACCCATCAAGAAACTCAAACTATGTACTACCTAAGTTGAACCTCACTACATCACAAAGACAAATGGAATATCGATACATGAAATATTTCAACAAATTATCTCTGCGAATCCTGAAAATTGAGAGCAAGAATATGTTCGAGAATGAGATATTCATGATGTTAATCATATATTGATTATCTCCTAAGTAAAATTTACGGTTTGGCTTGTTATGTTAAAAAATCCTTAATTCACAATAACGAGTTAATCCAGAAAGGCGAATTTGAGAGTGTTTTCTTTATCTCTTTCAAATTTTGTAATGTTTCTATCGGTAATACACTCCTCAACAATTGATAGGGATCACTTACTTTTTCTAAATTTATTTCTGAAATATTCGCTCCAAGATTATAAATTAGTCAGATATCAGAGTATTTTCACTTGATAATATGGTTCACTTGAGAAAAGAATGAAAAAATGGAAAGTTGGAGAGAAAAAAAGACTTTATTAGGAACACTCAAAATTCTGTGTTTGAATAACATAAAAATTTTATGATGAAACCACAAGAAGGCTAAAGTTTCGGTAAAGCTCTTCCTATATATAAATTTCAAGATGGTTTCAGGGCTATTCACGATGTTTCAGATTTTTTCTTGGAATGGGTTATAAATTTTAAAGGAATTCAATGTGTATATTCTGTATTCAGTTATTTTTTCTGCTTTTGTCTTTTTACTTTCAGATTCGATATGTGCAATTCGGAGAAGCCTCTGTGATTATTACTTGCAGACCACTCTTGAAGTCCCTGAAATATTTTTAAGTTAGGCTTTTTATTCATCTGGCACACACAACAATATAGTTCAAAAGAATTATGCGAAACAGGGCAGCCAGAAATTTTTTTTCGAACAGGTCGAGTTTTTTGTTTCAAGGGGACAATTTAAGATGTAGGTTACGGACGCATAGCGCTTCAACCCTTGCTGCTACAACCCTCACCCCCAAATTTTGAATAGGGAAGATGGGGTGAGTGATACCTCATTTGAAAGGTATTTTTATACTGAATTCAGCACAGTAATTGTTTTTTCATTTTATGCATTAGTTCTCGAAATATTCTCAACTAAGTATTTGAAAATGAAGTGATGTTTTCATGGCACTTGTAGTGTTTTTTTGGAAAAAATCGACATTTTGAGCTTCAAAACAACCATGACACATTGATCCAATTTTGACGGAAATTATTGAAAACAATGCTGGAAATTATGTGGAAGATCAGATTGTGTTTCAGCAGGATGGAGCTCCTCCACACTACGCCTCACCAGTTCGAGAATATCTGGATCAAAGATTTCCAAATCGGTGGATTGGAAGAAGGGGTCCCACTGAATGGCCAGCCAGATCTGTCACCACTAGATTTCTTTCTTTGGGGCCACTTGAAGAGTAAAATTTACTCTACACAGCCTGATTCCATAGAAGATTTAAGAAGACGTATAGTGAACGAATGTCGTCAAATCACTCCAGAAATGCTGCAAAATGTGCGCCATCGTTTCGAAGAAAACTTATTTCATTGTATGGAAGCTAATGGTGAACAATTTGAATATTTAATTAATTGATGTGAGTTTTTGATAAATTATTTACTTTACTCTGAAAAGTCTTATTTCTTAGATCAATACTTCAAATCGTTCTGATACCGTACAGTTGGAGAATGATTTCAGTGAATAAAACAGCTAGTCGAACATCTGACCCTAGTAGCATTAACACGTATGGTATGACTTCATTTGCCCAGTGGTAGATGTTTTGCAATTTCAACTACAAGTAGGTAAAGAAATTTTGGTGTTTCGGAAGCACGAAATGTCAATTATTCGCAAAAAATTAATTTGAATGATAAAATTAACTAACGCATGAATATTTCGAGAACTAATGCATAAAATGAAAAAACAATTACTGTGCTGAAATCGGTATAAAAATACCTTTGAATTGAGGTATCACTCACTCCATCTTTCCTATTCAAAAATTTGGGGTGGGGTTGAACCAGCAAGGGTTGAAGCGCTATGCGTCCGTAACCTACATCTTAAGTTGTCCCCCTCAGAACAGAAATCGACCTGTCCGAGCATTTTTATCGAAAAAACTTATTTCGTCTGTAATCTCGTCTGTTTCGTTTTCAAATGGCCACCCTGTATATATATATATATTATATAATTGAAACCCTATTCTCTTGACAGTTTTGTTAATAGGGTATGGAGTATTGAAATAAGATTATTGTAATGATTTTAATTTTAATTTTTTTTTAAACTATTTCATTTTGTTTTTATACATAAGAAACAATTCTGAAATAAACATGTTGTTGAGATTGTATCTGTGCTTTGTATTTCAACTAGCTAACATTTATATCATTTTACCCATGATAACTTAGTTCAACGATTTACCTCAAGTTAACGCCACTTTAATGACATGGTGGTTGAATAACCAGGTAATATATAAACAATGGCACAGCCCAGGTGCGTGGAAGGCATAACGCTTTCTCTTTATCTCCGGAGCACAAAAAAGACGTTATACCGAACTTCTAAATAACAAGACAACTTACTCATTATCCAGCTAAACCAACAATAATAATCACCTTCATAATTCATAATCTGTGCTCGAAAAATTCCAAGAAATCCGATCCGGGAACCCTGAAATTCGACGTAAAACGATACCTACCTTGTCCCGGTCATCGATTACCTTCTTCGCATATCCAAGTAGCTAGCGCGTACAGGTACAGAGTGTGAGAAAATAATTTGCAAATTTTAGCAGGTGATCACGTAGCACGTGAAGGCGCGTGACAGTATTTCCAGGCGATATCGAGAATCGGCCTTTTTCGTGCGAATTTCACGGTTTTCAAGGGTGCGAACCGGCGACAGACGTGGATTTTCACTTTATTTACGACCGCGTCTGTGCAATTGGGGTCGTCTGAATTGAAAATTAGTTTTGGATCGTGAGAATTTGATTCGCGTCAAGGTTCTATGATGAAAGAATATATCGAAGTGGAAATCAATGTTTGACATCCAACCACTTGTTCGCGTTTAAGGATATATTTCGTTTTTCCTTACGAATTGGGAGCTGGGATATGTGCTCAGTCTTAATGGTCATAGATTAAAGAGAACAAAATGGGAAACCGAGGGACTAAGTCGATCTGAACGCCATCTATTGCCTCAATAGTTACACTAAACATCAAAGGATGGCCAACTCGTATCAGCTGAGTCTATTTATTATAAAGAAATAAATATATTTCCATGTTTGTTGTTTTCTAATTCCATCCATCCCTGCATACGCAGGGTTTCCCAAAATATCACGCGAAAGTGACACTGGAGATAGATTGGCATTAGGTCAATCACATAGCATCAACATGACCTCAGTAAGAGTCCGCTGGTTTTCAAGATATCACCACTTTTGTGTATTCTTTCAAAAACTTCAATTACTTCAAACTTATGTTTCTTTCACCTAGGCTATCCTAAATAGTTGCTTTAAACAATGAAGTAAAAACTTTACCCAGAACTAGAACAAAATCCTTCAAAAAATGTCTAACTTGTTGTATTTTATGCCGAAGTTAAAACGTCAACTTAAGTTTGACTGACTGCTGTCAATTATATCAGCCTGAATTGACAGGTAATCGTAAAAACTGGTCCATTTCATGCCTTTTCCAAAATGATACAATACTACCATTTTTTTTTTAAGTCAAAACCTTAGAAAAATTCTAATTTTGTCGCAAGAAATGTGTTTGAACCAAATAATTAAGAATTGGGAAAAATGCACAAGTATCACCTGTTGCAAAATTACATGTTGCTTGATATTCTTTGCGCGCTACCGTTTCAAAGAACCATTATTTTTGCTCTTCTTTCTCTTTTATCTCACTTTCTCTTTCATTTTTTGTTTACAGATAAGTAGGTAGTCAAGAAAATTAACACAAAAAAAGTTTAATTGTTTATTTCAATATCATTTTAAAGTTAAGTAATATCGTCTTATAATAATTGCCTACCGCCGGGTCTTATGAATAATCTGTCGTTTTTTCAGTCTTCTTAAACTGGTGGCTGATATATCTCGGGCTGTTTGATTTATGAGCTGGCACAGTTCTTCTTCTGTCCGAACTTTATTCTTTAAGAATCCCCAGTATAAAAAATGTAATGGGTTTAGGTCCGGTGATCGTGGTGGCCACAAAATCGGGCTTAGTCGGCCTATCCACCTTGAACGGTATGCGTAGTCAAGGTGCGTTAGCACTATGCGGGCATAGTGTGCTGGGCACCCATCATTTTGATACCACATTCTTCTCCTTAAATAAATGGGTACATCTTCCAGCAGGATAGGTAGGTGATTTTCCAAAAAATCCAAATACATTTCTGCATTCAGTGTGGCACAAAGTTCAAATGGGCCTACTGTTTCGCGTTAAAGATCCCGGTCCACAAATTAATCTTAAATTGGTGCTAAGACTGGTCTTCTCTTTTCTCATGAGGGTTCACCAGCTGCCAACTATGGATATTGTGGACGTTAAGGTGGCCGTCTCTTTTATAGGCTGACTTATCACTCCACAATACCTTATTGATAAAATCAGGATCTTCCCTATGCCCTTGTATCATTGTTTGGCAAAACACAACGCGCCTAACGTAATCGCTGGTTAATAATGTCTGCACCCTTTGAATGTGGTAAGGGTAGTATCGGTGTCTTTTTAGAATTCGTTGCACAGATGATTTGGGAACACCAGTACGTCTTTCGATTAAAGGCACTGAAGTCGATGGGTCCTTCGTTACTTGCTCCAATACGACATCGCCATCCACAGTTTGGGGTCTACCTTGGGAACCTCTCTGGCCAGGGTTTCTGCCCTCTTTGTAGGCATTTACAGCTCGAAATATCATAACATGAGTTGTTGGCGTGCGGTTTGGGTATCTTTCCGCGTACAATCTCGCAACTAAGCTTGCACTATACGAAACGTTCCATCTAGTAGAAACGCGTCTTGTTTCACCATAAATCATTAACATGTCTGTGTACTCTCCAGGGGTAGCTTGAAATAACAAGCTAATCGAGGTCCGAAAGAGCGAGGTCCGAAAGAGTCGTTGTTAATCACAGCTACATACAATCCAGATCGTAGGCTAAGCTAGTCCAATTTAGTTCCCAGTTGTCGAAAAACACAAAAACGAGAAAACGCACCGAGCAGAGGGAAGTAAAAACGCGTGTGTAGCACTCAACGCAAGGTCAGGTAATAAAACTATCTACTTATTGAGAATCGACTCGAGCGCTGACGCTATCGGACCGGTTTTCATGTTACATATTAATGAATGTGGGAGCAAGATAGCCGATAAGGTTTTTGGTTTTTTTAATAAGTAGCAATTCTGGTCGTAGCAAACCATCTGCGCATTTTATTAATTTCTTTCACTTTTATTATTTCGGCTTTAACACATCTCTCGTTGCAAAATTAGAATTTCTAAGGTTCTGATTAAAAAAATTGGTAGGGTTGTATCATTTTGAAAAGGGCATGAAATGAACAAGTTTTTAAGATTATTTGTCAATTCAGTCCGATATTTTTTTTTCACAGCAGTCAGTCAAACTTAAGTTAATGTTTTAAGTTCTTCATAAAATACAAGTTAGACATTTTTGAAGGATTTTGTTCTAGTTCTTGGTGAAGTTATTACTTCATTCTTTAAAGCAGCTATTCAGGATAACCTAGTTAAAAAAACATGAGTTTGAAGTAATTTATAGCAATGCTAGGCGATAAAAGACCTAAAACTGGAGATTTATAAAAAATACACAAAAGTGGTGATATCTCGAAAACCAGAGGACTCTCACTGAGGTTATGTTGATGCAATCTGATAGCCCTAATGCCAATCTATCTCCAGTGTCACTTGCGCGTGGAATTTTGGGACACTCTGTATATACGGGTGTCCTGAAAACAATAGATAAGCCTGCAACTATAGATAGACACTGTCGTGGTCTAACTTATTCCAAATTTTTACCTTAATGGAAAATCGGTTTCCGAGATATTCATGGTTTTCGTATTTTTAGAAAATTTCCAAGTGCGATTAGTTTTTCTAGTGCCATTTCTACAAATGGAGAGGTATTTCGATATGGTTTTTTTTTAATTTCACATGAGATAGTTCAGCTATCGGAAACAAAGACTTAAATTCATCAAACTAGTGTAAAAAGTTAGAAACTCGTGAATTACAAAGAAAAATTGAAAACTAAATGAAATTTCCTTCAAGTTTGATGAGCTACAGTGTAAAAAAATGTAGGACGCCCCTGGTAGATATCATCTTAAAAACTTGCTCAGTTATTGCAGATTCCAAAAAGGTATCATAAGCCTAGGCATTCTGTAGTTTTTCATTCTCGTAACTACTTGATTACCAAATAGTCGAAAAATTTCGAAAAACTGTTTTTGAAGTAATCGTGTTGATGTAAATGTATGATTATACTATTTAATTACTATTTTAATTTGTTTAACCTTATGGTTATTTTTCAATAGCAAAAGTATGAATCTTACAAAGAACTTCAATACTATTACCAAATTACTATTCATTGGATATGAATGAAGAATGCAAAATAAAACAATAAGTTCATTATTGATATCAAACATTTATTCATAATAAATGGTCAAATTGACGTCCTTGCGCCCTTATACACGCTCTACACCTTTTAATGAAGGCACTTTTAATGCGACGCGCCTAATGCGACATATTAATTTGAGTCGATGCATTTTGGATACGAGCCCGTAACTTCTCAATCGAAGATATTGGCTTGGAGTAGACAAGATCTTTTAAGCACCCCCAATAAAAAAATCCAGGGGGTTTAAGTCCGGTGATCTCGGGGGCCATGAAATAGGGTCAAGCCGTGGAATTTTCATTGAGGTCAAAATTTGGAATAAGTTAGACCACGACAGTTTCTATCTATAGTTGCAGACTTATCTATTGTTTTCAGGGCACCCTGTATATATATAATTAGATATTATCCACCCTGTATTCTGATCATTGCAACAATGTATTAATCCATTAGGACATGAATATTACCATGTTGTATTTTGTCAGTCAGCATATTGCTTATCGCATTAATTTGTTATCGCGTCAATTTGTTGTTTGCAACGCCTCTCCACAATGCTCTCATTGCTCCACAATGCTCTCATAGTTCTAAATTATTATAAATAGGAGAGACGTCTAATGATGCATGAAAAATATAGATTTGATCTTCTCACGTAGTACATTGCTTGTACAGTTGTTTTCTAAATAAAGTAGAATTTTTAAAAACACAAGTTTCTCCCAAAACAACATTATTGGCGACGAGGTCTGGGATTGTGCCAGTTTTAAGAAAACCTGCGTGTCTTCCTGACAGTGTAAAAATACAGAGGTCCACCCAGAGAGTCTGAAACTGTTGGTATCAACCATTCAGCACAAGGAGAATTCACGAGGAGAAGCAGGAAGTCTGATTGTCGATTAGCGCCTTCAACGACTTCAAGATCTACATTGGAAAAACCAACGGTGAGAGATTCCTTTCTATTTTCCCCAGTTTCAAATAATTCTGGCCCAAAAATTATCAATCTTTTTCTAGTTTTGAGCGTAAAACTTGTATGAAGTTTTTAGGTTATTATTAAAAAACCTATTACATAACTATTTAATTATTTGACAAGACATCGAATAAAGTCTTAATTTTTATAATTGAAAACTGATAACGATTTTTTTCTTCAATTGAATTGACACGATTACGTCAATTAAACATTTTAAAAAAAAAACGAAAGAGTAGACCTGACTATGGCAGAGAAATTTGGATTTTTGCTCCCAAAATTCTCAGGAAAAGAAAATGAATTACACACATTCATAAAAAGCGTTCAAAGTTACTTTGAAATGTTTAGATTGGAAAATGATATGGTTAAAAGATACTGCTTCGCGGTAGTAAAATCAAAATTAACGGACAGGGCATTAGCCGAGGTGTCAACCTCTGATATCCCTGATGAATGGGACGTTTTGAAACAATTTTTGTATAATAAATTTGGTGATCAAATAAACTTAGACGTTCTGGTTCATAATTTGCAGTTGATGAGCAAAAAACAGAACCAAGGTTTACTGAATTTTATCGAGCAAATAATTGCTATGAAAATACGAATAAACTATAGAATCGATGCCGATAATATGGCAGACCCGGGAAAATTGTTATATAAAATAAATATTCTAAAATTTGTAAAACAGTATTAATATCAAATTCGCCAGTGGAATTGAGAACGTACTTGATAACTAATAATAATTTATCGTTCGACGAAACAGTCAACGCAGTGAAAGATTACATCAGTAACATGACTCAGTATGAGTTATTAGATAAAAAGCCGTAACAAATTTCAGCAGACTCCGCAAAAGTCTGGTACTTTTACTTTCAATAGACCTATTATTAATTTTATTCGAATTCCTTTGATTCAAATAGAGCGACGCATCAGAATGCAAATTTTTCAAATTTACTTGGAGACCGGCGATTAGGAAGTAGTCATAAGCGGTGACTCACTTTGATTCAGTGGAAGAAAAATAGTAGCGACGGAGCAGTTCACAGTTGAATTTATAAGTTAGTTAAGTTATTATTTTGGGATTATTATAATTTTAAATAAATAAATTGGACCAAGGTGTGTGACCAACAAGTACATAATTCAAATGTATTTCAACAAAACTCAAATGTATTTCAGCCAAATCCAAACTATAAAAATACAACACCACCTGAAAAATGTCAATTCAGACTAGGAATTATCCGCAAAAAAAACCCAATATACCCAATATCTAATCAACAAAAATATTTTAATCTTCAACGTAATTTCGTTTCGGAAGAGTTAATAAATATTCAAAGAGATGATCCTCAACCATCTACCTCTAAAGGTTTTTACCAAAATAAAGATGTTTACCAAAATAAAGGTTTTCATCAAAATAAACGATTCGATCAAAGTAAGGAAAATTTTCGCGACGCAAAAGAAAAAGATACATCGACTTGAATAATTCTTTTGATAATATTAATCACTTACCGTATGTAGAATTTCAAAACCCTAAGTGTAAACTGTTAATAGATAGTGGGTGTTCAGTTTGTCTTATTGACCCGAAATTTGCATACAATAATTTTAAACAAAATATTTTTAATGAAGATACTACTCTTACGGCATGCTTTAAATCTCAAACTTCGAATGAAAAACTTTTAATACCTCTATTTTCAGAATTCAATATGAACGATTATCATCCTTTCATTCTATATAAATTTCATAAAAATTATGATGGTCTCATTGGGACAGACTTTCTAAACAAATACAATTTGAGAATCGATTTCAAGAATGGAGTATTAAAGAATGAATAAGATACCATTCAAAACAACAGGTTTGTCAAAGCCTATTGACATACCAATTGATCTTTCTCATTTGGAACCCAAAATTTCTACTCAATTAATGAAAATTTTTCAAACAAATATCGATGCATTACAATTACCTGGACAACCTTCAAATTTTTCAAATCAAAGTGAAACACAAAATTCGAACAGTAGACGAAGTTCCTGTACATTCTAAAATCTATAGATATCCCGAATGTCAATGTGAAGAAATACAAAGACAAATAAATGATATGCTAAAACAAAAAATCATTCGACATAGTTGTTCCCCTTGGGCATTTCCGGTAGTCTTAGTACCGAAAAAACAAGATTTGTCAGAAAAAAAGAAATGGCGTATGGCAATTGATTACAGAAAACTAAACGATAAAACTATTGATGACAAATACCCTCTTCCGCAAATTGAAGCTATTTTGGATAAATTAGGAAATATAAAATATTTTACGACACTAGATCTTGCATCCGGATGTCATCAAATCGAATTAGATGAAGAATCCATTGAGAAAACAGCTTTTTCTGTTGATAACGGACATTATGAATTTTTAAGAATGCCCTTTGGTTTAAAAAACGCGCCAGCAACATTCCAAAGATTAATGAATAATGTATTAAAAATTTTATAGGTAAATGTTGTTACGTGTATATGGACGATGTAGTTATTTTTTCGGAAACGATCGAACAACATTTGGCAGATATTCATAATATCTTGGAAACACTTAGAATGGATAATTTAAAGATTCAGTTGGATAAATGTTATTTTTTTAAAGAAGAAATCGAATTTTTAGGACATGTGATAACCAGGGAAGGTATTAAACCGAATCCGAATAAATTGAAAGCTATTTCATACTTTCCTATCCACAAGACTCAAAAAGAAATTAAATCATTTCTTGGTCTAGTAGGATATTACAGAAAATTCATTCCTAACTTTGCAAAAATCACAAAACCTTCAACATTATGTTTGGAGAAAGATGCAAAAATAAATATTGACGATCCCAAATACATAGAAGCATTTCAATTGTGTGAGAATAATTTGATGAATTACCCTATATTAAGATATCCAGATTTTAACAAATCTTTAGTTTAACCACGGACGCATCAGGATTTGCTGTCGGTGCAGTTTTATCACAAGGTCAAGTACCAAATGATCTACCTGTAGCTTTTTGCAGTAGGACATTGAATAAAGCTGAAATTAACTATAGTGTAATTGAAAAAGAATGTCTCGCTATTTTACACGGTTGTTCTATATTTCGCCCATACCTTTATGGAAGGAAATTTACAATTTATACAGACCACAAACCTCTTGTTTGGTTATTCTCTCTTAAAGAACCTAATTCACGTTTAATGAGATGGCGAATGAAATTAGAAGAATTTGATTATGAAATAAAATACAGAAAAGGATCATTAAATAACACAGATGATCTCAGCAGAATAAGGCTAGAGGAAAATAATGAAATTAATTACGAAAACTTTTTAAAAATCGACCAATTATCAAAACCTTCTAATATTAAGGAGAAAGAAGGAAATATTTTTAGTTGCCCGAACAAATATGCTTTAGCTCATTGTATATCAAAAGATTTAGAAATGAGTAAAGGTATGGCATCACGATTCAAAAGTAAATTTGGAAATGTAAACAAATTAAAATCTCAAAATAAAACTGTTGGCGAAGTAGCATCAATAAGAATTGAAAATCGAAATATTTACTATTTAATAACTAAAGAATTTTATTAAGACAAACCAACCTATGAAACGGTATTCGAAACTCTTATTAATCTGAAAAAATTTTGTGAATTTAACGATGATAAATATTTAGCTATTGTCAGGATAGCATGCGGATTAGATAAATTGGAATGGACAATTATTTTTAATATGATAAAATACATTTTTAAAGAATCAGATATCAATGTTAATATTTATTACATACAAAATGACAATTTTAATGAAGATTTAAATTACATAGAAAAAGTTGAAATAAATCCAATTGAAGAAGATTCACTCTCCATAATTAATCATATCTCAGATGACGAATTGGAAGAATGTATCGATCTATTAGTAGAACCTGATAATGAACTACCAAATTTAGATGATAAAGATCTAAGCGAACTAAGAAATAAAAACATTATTATTCACAGTGACATAACTGTTCATAGTAGCGCGGAAAATCCAATTTTAGAAATTCCTTACACAGAGAGATGTGTAAATGCTTTCTCTTTACAAATAATATTGAAAAAAGCTTCAAATTTCAATGTAACAAAAATAAAATTATTTGGAGACAAACTCAGGTTAAGAGTTGATGTTAAATCCATTGAAAATGATATATTTCAGTTCATTAAGGAATTTGTTCAGCCGCAGAAACCTTATGGGATATATTTTATATCTCAAGAATTAGAAAAACCATTTATAACAATTTTACAGAATAAATTCGATCACAAAACTTTAAATTTCAAAATTGCAAAGACATTTCTAGAAGATGTTGAAGATCAGGAAGAACAAACTCTTAGGATACAACAGTATCATGAAACAAAGACTATTCATCGTGGATTAACAGAAAATTTACTCAGTTTAAAACGTAAATATTATTGGCCTAAAATGGATAAAGATGTTCAAAACTATATTAATTCATGTGAGATTTGCCAAAAAAGTAAATATGAACGTACACCTATAAAATTAAATTTCAAACCAAATCCAATAGGAGCGAAACCTTTTTCTCATATTTATTGTGATACTATAAGTGATGCGACGCCTCTCAACAATGCTCTCATTGCTCCACAATGCTCTCATTGTTCTAAATTATTATAAATAGGTTTTCAAGAGACGTCTAATGTTTCTCCCAAAACAACATTATATATATATATGCATGATTAGAATGGGAAAATATCATCTATTTTTTTCTATATTAATATAGATTTGATCTTCTCTAACAAAAAGTACATATGCTTATACAGTATATATTTCTAAATACATGGTGAGTCTTAGAACTGCGTTAATTTTAACGAAGATTCTTAACGTCAAAAAGAAACATTTTCTTCCCATAATATTTTTCCAAATTTGGCCCGTTAAAAGATATAGGGTGTTGAAATTTCATAAAATTATTATATATTTGTATATTCAAACAACAACATCAATTGAAATGATCTGTTGTAAAAGATTTTTAATTACAGTAATGCATATTTTGGCATCAATTGATTTATTCCATTTCTTGTGGGTTTCTCACTACTACTGTAGGTTGGTTAAATTACATGAAAACAAAGGTTCGAATCTTGTACTTCCTAAAATCATTAGTCTATTTTGCAGATAAAATCTTTCTTCGTCTATTTTCCTAAAATTTACCATTCTTGAGATATTTGAAGGGAATTAAATCGATATAATCATCTGATGAAACATGATTGAATGGATTATTTCTCAGAGGGAAAATAATGTTTTTGAACAATTCAGATTCAATAGTTGATGCAGTGGAAGGTAATTTTCATTCAAACTAAACTGAACAACAGAGGGGTATTTGCCCAATGTGAAAACTTAAAATACATATAACTCTTTAATGCAGCTGAATATGGAAACGCAGTGGTCAAAGACTCACCCTGTATATATTTATAATTACACATTCATTTGCTTTAAATTCCCAAAGTATTCGATGTCGACTAATATGAAAAAATGAGAAAATTGCTGTTTATCCTGGATCCGACATGAGCGTTACCAGTTCCCGGAACTTTGGTGGAGTAACTTGAAGAAGTTTGCAAACCACATATAAGTAGAAATTTGTTCTAGTTTTCACAGTTATCTTGACACAAAAACTAATTTTTGACCTTGAAAACAGCAGATGATGTCTATCGAATATGGTAACAAGAATAATAAGAGATGGTGTTTATTGCCCAAATAATAGTTTTGCAAGGGGCCTTCTTTTCTCCATTATAAAAATCCATCTGATTTGTCAAAAAAACGAAGTTAACATGATTTCCAAACCTTGTGCGGGGAACATTTTTGAGTTGCCTTGTTTAGGCAGAATTCTCTGTTCTCAGCTTAGGAGCAGTGATTCTTCACATCGTAGCCGTCTCTGTATCGTAATCTGGCACCACCAGTCCATTATGTTCGTTTAACAACATCGTAGAGCTCATACAGTTGAATAGAATAAATTATTATATATACGGCAACTGTGGGGCAATTATCATTTTATGTAAGCGGCATTATATTAAACCAGGTTCGTTAATTTCTGAATAATTCATTTTCAAATCGATATTTTGAAACGGCAGCGTATACAGTCAGGACAAATGTACTAGATTTTCTAATCCGTATAAGCGACAAATGCCTGGATTTACGATTAGTAAAAGTTACGACGTGCGAGGTCATTTGTTGCTATTGATAAATTTTTATTAAGTGCACCTATGATTTAAACTGGCACTTCTATGATTGTGGATACGGTTGAGTGAAGATCTACTCATTGAATAGCAGAAATCGAAGTTGAACCTCAGAAAGTATTCTTAACTTTCTCTTGTGAAAAAATGACAAATATTATTGAAATGAAACTGACGACAACCCCAGTATTAAAAGAAACCGAGACAGGAAATTTGGCCATTAAATTTGACTATTTGAAAGGGTACAAACTTAATTCAGATTCCTGATTGGTTGAGGAATTTGTGAAAAAACACAATTTATCCAGTTTTTTGTTTTCCATACCTATGTGATTCGTCTTTGCGCCCACACAATGGACTCTTCAGTGTGGTGTTTCAATTTGTGCATGTGTGGGATTTGAATATCGTTTCCTGTTTTGGGTTCCGCATCCATATTGACTCTATATCCGAGACCGGTTTTTGTTGTAGATAAGTGAAGCCTGATGAATGCTTTCACAATACGATAAAATAATAACACTGGTCAACAAAAAAAATAAAATCGTTTGTTTCCTTCAATCTCAAAATAACGCGTATTTTTTGAATATGGTAACAATTTTTTTCTCACAGCTTTTGTTTTTGAGTTACAGCTAACTACTCTCCATTACTATCTTCACTTATAGTTGTGTATCTTATAGGACTATTATTTAGTTAATTATTTTCTGAAATTTTAACACTTTCGGATTTCTGTTTCCATCATTATAAGAAAAAACATTTCTCGTCCTATCTATCGCTTAGCGTCCACTTCAGAGGGTTGAAATTACAGCACAAGATGAATAAAAATATGCTCAATCATAAACAATATCAACCTCATCCAATTTTTTTATGAAAATTTATGAGAAAAAAATTTTACCCCCTCCACCGCTTAGCCTTAATCCTAGGGGGTTGAAATTTCGATACGCTTAAATCCTTATATATAAAATAAAATCAACCTTTTCGGAATCTTATTAAGAAAATAGTTTATCCCTCTGACGCCTAGCCTTCCTCCCAGAGGATTGAAATTTTGAGTTAAATTATATTTATTAAAGTATGCTTAAAAATGCCAAACCGTTCTTATTTTCTCATCCGAAATTATGGGAAAACAAACTTTTCTCGTTTCGCTATTTTAAACTCAAAGGGTTGAAGGTTCAATACAAAATGTATGATTAGTTACTTAACAATACTTTGAAATTTCAACCCATTCAAAATTTTTGTCAAAGAAATCTGAGAAGATATAAGCCATTTCACCCCCTCCACTTAGCCACCACCTCTGAAGGTTAAAATTTTAATATAAGATAGTTAATTACTGAGGTGTATTAAGTGTTTTTCTAATGTCGGTTCGGACAGGAAGATTAATACCTTTTTGAATTAAATATCGTATTTTTCCATCTCTTTATTCTTCGCTATTGTACATCGAACTGAACTCTCAAATAACAATGACTTTCCGATAACTAACAATATTTAAGGAGGGGAGAAGCGCAAATTGTCACTATATTAAATAAACTCAAATATACTACAATTACTTACTTACCATGCTTTAAAATATCAACCCATTCAGAATTTTTTATTCAAAGTTATAAGAAAAAACCTTCTGAAGCCACTGCACCCCTTAGCCTCAGCCTCAAAGGGTTAAAATTTTATTACAAGAATTATTATTATTCATTCAACAATACCTTAAAATTTCAACACATTCGGGAGTTTTTTCAAAATGTTATGAAAAAGAACCTTTTCAACCCCTCCACCGCTCAGCCTCCACCTCAGAGAGTTGAAATTTCAATACAAGATCGATAATTATTTACTTAACGATGCTATAAAATTTCAACTCGGTCAGAAGGTTTCATTCAAAGTTAGGAGAGAAAAACCTTCTTCACGCCTAGAGGGTTGAAATTTTATTACAAGATGTATAATTATTTACTAAAGCATCCTTTAAAATATAAACCCATTCGAATTAATTTATCCAGAGCAAAAAAATCCTATTTTATCTTCCCCCCTCCTTAGCTTTCACTGCAGATGTTGCATAAATATTTTGTGCGTTTTTCATTTAGCAACAAAATCAAAAATTTAGATTGCAACTAATTATTTCTTTTATCAGGTTTCATTGACTAGCCTATTCATCAGTAGCTTAGATTCAACAATAACAAGTTTTATCTGATTATTCATTTATTCTCCATTCATTGTTCATTTTTTCAACTCATCAGTTCTATTATTGATTAATTTGCAATTTTCAAGAATTATTCAATTTAACTGTTCTTCAATATTTACTGAATTTCCTTCGGAATTTACTCCATTTGAAGCAACACACATGTACCAACGATTTTTTCAATCATTGAATCATTTTTTATAGCCTTCAGCTCCTTCTGTTCATTTCATGTAATTTCAGTCTGGAGAATTGAAAAAACAGTACTCTATAGGCACAAAACCAAGAATGGAAAACCAAGAATAGAGAGAAGAAACAAATAAGAAATCTAGAGAATTTCTCGAAATGATCCACATAAATCCATTAATGACAGATCAGACATAAGATACCTACACAACATCTATTCCACTCTTTTGAACAGTCTCAAATAAACAGACCAACGAAAACAAACAAGAAGAAGAAATCATAATTGACGTTACAACTCTAGAATCGATTAAAATCATAACCCCAATGACATCCAACAAATAAGTTGGGAAATAACTTAAAATTAATTATTTAGAAGGTAATAAAAAGAATTAGATCTCTATCCAACAAGGTGTTTTAGGACTTTATAATTTTTATAGATGATTGTTTGTTCTTATTGTTTTTTACATTATGTATAATGTTTTTTATTTTTCACTTGTACATTATATGTTTATTTTACCTTAGAAAGGGTTGCTATAAATACACTAATTATGCCCGTGGGCATTTTAGCGGGCATTATGGATCATGACGCCCGCTCGTTGTGCGAGAAGCAAAATAAGCTAGAAAGAAATTATTTATTTCGCAGAATTTTAATACTCAAACAACGACAACTCAACAAACGAAAACAAAGTCTTTCTTAATTAAAATTAAAAGTGCAGTTTTCGAATATCCCGGAAAAATTCTTCAATCGTGAATCTTGGGATGTTTTCGAAACCTGAGGAGCGAAAACTTGACCACAAGTACTTGGAAGTTCGTTCACAAGAGAACCACTAGAGAATTCATGAGAATCTGTTACCGAATTCACAATCATCGTCGATATTTTGTTTTTGGAAAAAATGCTCTGCTCTATGTAACCTTCCGCCACAGATGCACTCTTCCATCTTCCGTGTATTTTTAACGTTTCATATGATGCACCAGCCTCAGTTAAAAGAGTTGCTGAAGTCCGCCTAAAACAATGTCCTGTATTTTCATTTGCATTACCCAATTTTAAGTATTTTGCAATCATCGAAGGCACACTTCCTATGGTATTTTTGCCAACAGGTTGGATGGTGCACCGACCATTTCGGAACGTAAGGAAAAATCTAGGATTCTCCACTCCACTGGGTCTCAAGGATATATATTTTCTGACCAGCCCCAAAGCTCCTACTTTTTCTTCCTCTACAATGCTAAATACTTTTGACATACCGGTTTTAGTTTCGGGTATTTTAACAAGTAAACAGCTACATATCTATAAGATATGTATGTATGATATATAACATAGCTATATATCTTCTATATCTTTGATAGACATTTTCACTAATTAATCTATCCTTAGTCCTCCACAAATACCCATTATTAGAACTACTTTATGAAGAAGATGAATTTCATCAGGAGCTTCATTGATGAATGTATGAACTTGTTCTGCTGTCAAAACTTTGAATTTCTTCGGAATATCTTTTAGATTTCATTTTTAAAAAGCTACTAGCCGGGAGAATTGAAAATATTGATATTTTCATTGACAATCAGTGTAGATTTCAAAATAGAATATTTCGTCCACAATGACGCTGGGCAAAATTTTTCAGACTGAAATAAAAAAAATTACCCACACATGAACAAAATGAAAAATAAAATTCTTGAAAGTACGCCAATAACACTGTTTCATCTATAGCAATTATTTCATTTTTCAACTTCCATTGATGAAATGTTTCATAATCCTTGTCGTAGAGGAGTCTGGATTTTTCTGGTAATAAATTATTTGCAGCTTTGGCTGCATTTTCAATTATATTATTTGGCAAATTGCTATTCATTTCTGTTATTTCTTTAAATCTTCACAACGAAAACAGTAATGACATTCACTTAATAAAATGATGACAGCAATAACGAACTTCAAAATATTAACAAATGCCATGGTTAAATCATAGGAGCAATCGAATTTTATTGTAATTAAATGATATATTCGTGAAAAATAAAATCTTGTATGCACCACGAGCGTTATTAGATCCTAACGCCCATCGGGCAACATTCATCCCTCGGGCCGAATGTTTCCCTCCGGGCGTTAGGATCCATATAACGCACTAGGTACATAAATAACTATTACAGGCCAGAAAAAGGACACTGCCCGAAACGTCGCCAATTTTAATTATATTTTAAATAATATAAACCCTGAAAATCCAATACTGTATTCTATCAGTATAATTATTATTATTAAGTAGAGCGCCAAAGCAATCTTTCCTCACTTCAGTGCTTCCTAAATTTTCCGTTTCACCGTTTCCAGACATTTAAACCACCCAGTATTATATTCTCATATAAACCCCATTTAATTTCCAGAAATCGTTCCTATCATTATGCAAACCACCAATTCAGCCAAAAAAGGCTAGTTCAACAAGACTGGTCCGAAGACAAAGCCGTAAACTGATTTATGACCCAAGCACCTCATGTGGCCGATCCTAAAACAATGCAAATGTTTACAGTTCGGTTTTTCACACCGTTCTGACAAATTTGTCGTTCTCCAGAATGTTTGTGGGTCGTGTTTGCTCGGATCATTACATTGTTAGCGTACGTTGTTTGCCCAGTTGTCGTCCCAAACGTATCTTGTATGGTCCCTTCATCTTTATCTTCGCTGTTCGAGTTGTTTTCCTACACGGTGTTTCTCTTTCTTTAGTGAGGCGTATATTCGGATTGTTTTTGGATTTGGACGTTTATGGCTGTATCGAGTGGATATAGTGTCGATTTTATAACGTGTTTGTTTTCGGGATTCTTGAGGGTTTCTGTGGATCTAGTTAACTTTGTCGGTATGATAAGACGGTAACGATAAAAATTTATTATTTTTAACATCTAGCCGATAGAGAAACCCTTACGGTGCTGCTTAAATTCCAATTTTGTTGGTGAAACATCGTAATATACCAAGGAGTAAATGACTTTTAATTTTGAGAACAAAATCGTTAATCTTTTTATGCGCGCTCGAACCGAAAATGGTCTCAATCGATTGGATCTGACTTCTTGATGAGAAATCCAGAGTTTAACTTGAGTATGTTTGTCCGGGCGTATATTACCTATCTTCCGAAAGAGACAAGCTTTCATATTATCGACTGTGAAGAATAACATTGTTCTAACTCCCCTTTTTGGCGCTCTTGTTCACCCGAACAGAGTGCCTATCATTTTGCCCGAATGTCTGTAATTTTGGAATATCGAGCCGAAAATGGTCTCAATCGATTGGGTTCGAGTCCTGATGAAGAATTCGTGGCGAAAGTTGAGTCTGTCCGGCCGTCCGGCCGGCCGGCTTTGCATACCCTCTCTAGCATCCAAAAGGAATCAGCTAGAGTTTTCATATTTTCCGAATAGCTTAATTGTCCAAATATCTCGGTCGAGTTCGTTATTGGGCCAAATCCGTCCGATGGTTCAGTAGTTATGAGCATCTGAAATTTTGTTTCCTCAATAACTACTAGAATATTCATCCGATCGAATTGATACTTGGAATGTAATTGAGGGTGGCTGAAACGAAACGGCTTACAAAATTTCGCAGAAATCGTCACGCTAGAAAATTTTTAAAAATTCCCAAAAAAAAAATTTTCAATACTCAATATCTCCTAAGACTTCATTTAGATTTAAATAAAAATCCGTATATATATTGAGGTTACCGATATCTTACTCATCCTCAAATTTCATTGTCGTAGCTTTCCCCTTCTGAAGATATGATATTTTTTTTTCATTTACTCAAGAGAAAAATAGAAATGTCATGAAGTCCGAGCTTTGTCATTGAAGGATTTGCCATCACAGATCGATATTCGTTTGACAACTTGCGGACCTAGATATCAGTGTCAGTTGGCGTAATATCAATCAAAATTTTCATAGAATTCATAGAGGTAGAATTCGATGTCGATGACGTTGTCAAAATTCAGAAAAGCACAGACGTAATATTAATCAAAACATTTTTTATCATAGAGAAAGAATTTGATGGCATTGTCAAAACTCAGAAAAGCAATGACGTAAGTTTTTAGGAGAAGCATAGAACTAAATTTGGTGAAAAATATGAGTAGTTATTTTCAAATTGAGATAAAGGTTTGTTTATTCATTAGGCTTTCATATTTGCATCACATTGTCCCATAGTACGGAAAAAAACTATTGTTCACCCGATCAGAGAGCTTATAGATTTGTTAAGGTTTGAATATTTACTCGCAAGTAGCTCAACAAGAGCGCCAAAGCAATCTGACCTCACGTCAGTGCTTTCTAAATTTTTAAAATATGGTGTTTGAAAAAAACGTTGTTCTAACTCCCAATTTAAGATATTTCGGTACAAAATTTTGAGAAAGACTGTCCTAAATACATTTTTATCGTTAATTTTCATTATGTTCTAACTGAAATATGCTATCCAGAAAAATATTGTTCCAACTCCACTTCATAAAGTTACAATGTCCTAACTACTTTCAATATTGGAGTAAGGACATGGTTTCGCAACAGGAGCGGCCATGCATTGGAGTTAGAACACTTTTCCACTACAGAAACAATTCTTTGGTGGAGTTAGCACCAATAGGACGCCGTCATTTTCACCGCGTAAAGTTGTTTGTCATAAATTTTTACACAGTGTTTTCTTATGAAAATATTGGTGAATAAACTAACAAAAAAGTTGAAATGGAAGTGGACGCAAACCTAAACACTGATGGTGATATTATTATGATACAAGATGATATGTAGGTATTTCAATGACAAAATAATTACATTCCTCAACATTGCTTTTTCGTTTTATTCACAGAGGTTTATCTCAAATTTTTTGATATATATTGCCCACATGTATAAAGTCGTTATGCACGTAATAATGTATTTTTATGCCGACGATGTGCAGTTGCGGTTATCTTTTCATTCATCTGACGTCGATAATGCGGTCTTGAGGATAAATGAGGATTTATCCAGGATAGCTGAGTACTCTAAAGCCAACAACCTTAAGCTGAGTACACGGAAGTGCATTTCAATGCTCTTTAATCGGGGGAGTCGGGTCAGATCTGATCAGATTATACTTAGAGTTGGAGATGAATCAATTCCATTTGCTGAGAGCTGTAGAAATCTAGGTATTATCTTTGACTGTAGGATGAGATTTGTTGAACATGTTTCGAT
Source organism: Micraspis discolor (assembly GCA_030674115.1). Classification (NCBI taxonomy): domain Eukaryota; kingdom Metazoa; phylum Arthropoda; class Insecta; order Coleoptera; family Coccinellidae; genus Micraspis; species Micraspis discolor. Next base: position 38,608 of record JARTUT010001419.1, read on the forward strand.
GTTGATAAGGAGGTCGTTTCTTGCTCTTAGACATCTATACAAGTATCGACGCATTTTGCGTTTTAGTTCGCGCAAATACCTCTGCGAGTCCCTCGTTATGTCATCCTTAAGTTATGGATTCGTTGTGTTTTATCCTTGCCTGGATTCGATCACTAAGTACAGACTGCAGAAAGTCCAGAATGCGTGTTGTCGACTCATCTTTGGTCTACGAAAATTTGAAAGAATTTCAAGTAGAATAAATCAACTCAAGTGGTTGAGAGTTGATGTTTTATTTGTCTTGCAGTTGGCTGCTTTCGTCTGTAGGATTTTGTCAACATCTGGCCCTTCATATTTGCGTGAGAAGTTGGTATTTCGAGGTGATGCCCATGGTGTATCTGTGAGACATAGGGATCGGCTTATGTTGCCAAGGTTTAGGTCGGCCGTGTTTCAGCGATCTTTCACATATCAGGCGGTTAGTGTTTATAACAGCTTTCATAACTTTTTTAAATGTTATTCGGTGAATGGTCTGAGGAAGCATTTGAGAGCTTTTTTATTATTACGCCAATAATGTTAATTTGCTTGCATATATAATGTATCTTGTTTTTGAGTAAAAATCTCTTTTTTCATTTTTGTACATGATTTGTTTATTTTTACTGATTGCTTTATATGTATGTTGTATTTTTTTATGGTCTTCATCGTCAAATTGAGGTTGAGTGGAATAGCGTAAGCTAAACTCCGCCTCTGAATTGTATTTTATAAAATACATAATAAAGGCCCTTTATTATTATTATTATTATTATAAATGTTTTGGGAGAAAACGAAATTATCGTATATTCCGAGGACACACTCGAGGATCGGGGGGTCAATGTTGCTGAAAATATGGATGTACTTGAAATTATACTGTCAGAAAATTATGTGCAAGAAGAAATGTTTTAAGAAGTGAAAGATACCACTGAAGAACTTACTACAGAAAATTTCAGTGATGTTATTTCAGCTCAAAATATAATAGTAGAATATGTTCCTGCTTCTTCAATAGAAAAAATAGGAGAGGAAAATAATCTGGAAACACAAAATATCGAGAATGAAAATGGGTAAAATTCACAATTACTTTAAATTAAAATTATGTTCAAATGCATTATTTATATTGTAGGGTAGAAAAAAAATTGTCAAGAAAAAGGAAGCGAAACGTAGAAAAGTAGTGAAAGAAAGAAACTACGGCAAAGTGGGCAGGAGTATACAGGGTGAGTCTTTGACCACTGCGTTAATTTTAACCATAGATTCTTGACGTCAAAAGAAACATTTTCTTCCTATAACATTTTTCCAAATTTGGCCCCGTTCAAAAGATATAGGGTGTTGAAATTTCATAAAAAAGTTGCATTTTTCACCTGTAATATTCAAACGACAATATTAATTGAAATGATCTCTTGTAGAAGGTTTTTGATAACACTCGTGCATATTGTGGCATCAATAGATTTATTCCACTTCTTGTGGGTTTCTCACTACTACTCTACAGATTGGTTAAATTGCATGAAAAACAAATATCGCTTGAACTAAAGGTCCGTATCTCGTACTTCCTGGAATCATTAGTCTTTTTGCATATATTAAATCATTTCTCATCTTTTCTCCTAAATTGCACCATTCTTGAGATATTTGAAGTTGAAAGGAATTGAATCGATATAATTTTGTCCAAATTTTCTGATTTTCCCAAATCCAACTCTGTGCTGAAGTGATTCAATAATCAGATTTGTTCAATGTTGCCATATTTTATGTCTTTATTAAATATTTCTACAAAAGGTTGGGGAAATCTCTCCAGTCTATGGTTCCACCACTAAACACTATAGATGAAATTAACCACTGAACAATTTTTGTCTTACATTCACCACAAAATCTAAATTGCCATTTGCTGTATTCATTGTTAATGATGTCTAGCACCTTGTTTAATATTTAATCCAGAATAATATTCCATAATAAATAAAGAAAAAGTTTTCCATCACTCTTCGGTATATTTTGACCGTTGAAATAGGTAAAGTATTTTCTGTCAGGACCTGTTAAATTGAAGACTTGTCTTTATGAAGAGCTGGTTTTTTATAGCTTCAGACTTTCAGGGTTCATCAAATTATATCTATTCTAACATAGGAATGCTGCAAATTGAGCTCATATGAGTTTTAAAAACTTCGATCCCAGACTCCTAGATTTATTTTATACCTTTATTATCTTTATTTCATATACCGATTCAACCTTGTTCACAAACTTAAGAGATAATAGAATTTGACTTTGTTTTAATATTTCTGAATGTTTGTTATGATGCATGGTTAATTAAAATTCAATCAATATTGAATCTGGAAGCTATAAGCTCATAAACAAGAAAGATTAGAATAGAATGCATTTTCTGACCATAATCATTTCATACTGAATTGAATAATTTAAAACTATCGATATTATCCCTTAAAAATTTTCCACTTTTTTTTGAAGATACAAATAACTTTTGACAGTTTCAAACAGAATCATAACAACAAGGAACCACAGAACACTTTTTTATTTGGAACTACCCACCACAGAGACGTTATAATATTTTAATGTGATTATAATTCACCCTAATTATTCTGAGGAAAATTATAACTAAAGATCAATAATAGTTACAGATATTATCTTTCATTTAAAAAAACATTGCATATATTAATTTTTTCTCTCCTGGGGTTCGGTAATAAATTAATATTCTATGGTAAGGTATTAAAATTTGACATAATCTATGAATAACCATTATTCAATATTTAAGTTCTTGTTTACGTTCTGATAGATCATTTCCTTGTAGATACATATTAGGTTGATTTTTCATGGTTTTTCATTGCTTTCCTCAAAGGCATTAGTTGGATGTAGTTTTTGACCAATTGCTTTCCTCAAAATTCCATGAAAAATCAACCTAATATGTTCTTGTTTAAGTAATTAAAACAGATACTCTGATTATACAAATCAGTAATCAGTAATTATTGTCTAAACAGAATAGATCCATATTAATGATTTAACAAAAAATTTTTTATCAAAGAACACCTAGTTGATCTTTCAAAATCAAATTTAGGTATTTCTTGAAGAAAGTATATTTGCACACCTAAATCTGGAAATACTTGTAATCTATCCAGGTAAATTGTTATTGGGATTCAGTACAGAAAATACCTATTCACTGGTCTCTGTCAAGGAGAAGAAACTTCAGAAATATCAGTGTTTGGAAAATCATAGATGATTTTTTCTGGCTTTGAGTGGAAAATAAAGCACAGTGACAACCTCTTGCCTCGGAAGTTTTCATAGAAATGATGGTTATCATGATTTGGAAATTTTAAGAAGAAAATTACAAATGTATGATAACACCCAATAATTCTGAGGTTTTTTTGGAATTTCTCACTATAAAGGCATGGTTTATAATCTTGAAGTAGAAAGAAAATATAGTAGAACAACAAAAATCTATGTTTATGGTGTTGAAAAGAAAATAAGTATTTTGTATCTTCCTTCTGGATATGGACCTCATCGGATGAAACATGAGTGAGTGAATCATTTCTTAGAGGGAAAATAATGTTTTTAAACAATTCAGTTTCAACAGTGGATGCTGTGGAAGGTATTTTTCATTCAAACTAAACTGGACTACAGTGGGGTATTTGCCCAGTGTGAAAACTTAAAATGCTTATAACTTTTCAACGCAGCTGAATATAGAAAAACCGTAATGGAAAAAGTGTTTCTTTTGATCTCAAGAACCTATGGTTAAAATTAACGCAGTGGTGAAAGACTCACCCTGTATAGATAAGAAAAACAAAAAGCATGACGCCAAAATTTTTCGTTATAAATAATGCACAAAATGTCCCTTTAAATGTTTTAAGAACATTTCTGAAGATGTTTCGAAAAAAATATTCAGTAAATTTTGGTTGTTGAATGATGATGAAAAATTCAATTTCTATGACAAAACTACAACCAAGATTCCTAAACAAAGGGTGCGTAAGGAAAACCAAAATTCATCTAGACCTAGACAGTACAGTTTTAGATTCAAATTTGTGAATGATCAAGAAATTCGTGTTTGTCGTGAGTTTTACTTAACAATTTTGTCCATTAGTAGTAAAAGAATTTCCTATTTCCATTCACAAAAGAAAGCAGGAGTAACCAATACACCTAAACGTGACGAAAGAGGAAAAAAGAATAAAATTAAAATCCCAGAAAATAGTAGACTAATAATAAAGGAACATATTAATTCTTTCCCGCGGGTGCCTGGTCATTATTGCAGAAAAAACACCCAAAAAGAGTACTTAGAATTTGGACTCAATCTGTCAAAAATGCATGAGCTTTATCAGGAAAACTGCATAACTAAAGACATTGTAGCGGTGAAAAAGTTGTTGTATACAAAAGTATTCAATGAGGAATTCAATATTGAATTTTATATACCCAAGAAAGATCAGTGTGATCTATGTTGTGAACATGAAAACCAAAGAAAACTGAATAAACTATCCGAAGAACTGGATTTGAAATTCAAAGGCCATATCTGTGAAAAGGAACATGCTAGAAGTCATAAAAATATAGATAAAACTACTGTTAATGAAACAACAGCAATAATATGCTTTGATTTACAGCGAGTACTAAATATACCGCAATCAAACGTATCAAAGGCATATTATTTACAGAAATTGAATGAAGGATATTGCATTCTCTGGCATGAGGGTACGTCTGGAAGGGCGGGCAATGTTATTGCTTCCGCAGTAGTGCAAATGCTTATGAAATTTGTCGAAAAGAATCCTACTATTTCAAGATAGTTCTTTGATCTGATGCATGTGTACCACAGAAACAGAAATTCCCACATGAGCAATGCTCTTATCAACTTTATCTATAATATAAAAATGAATCGCAAAATGTGTTGGTAAGCGCATAATTCAACAACGCCTGGACCAATTTGGCCAAATCTATTTTCAAAATGTTCGTTGAAGTTCAAGGATGGTTTTTACGGCGAGAAAAATTAGAATTGATTTGTGAATCAAGTACAAAGATAATGTGTGTGATGATATTTTGTATCAAATACGGAATAGAATGGGAAATCCAAATATACAAATCAGTGAAGAAATTTACAATGAAGCATTGATTTCAATTGAGGACATGTGCTTTAGTTATGAATTTATATTAGTATTTTGTCTGTGTATGTTGTCATATTTCTATTTTTGCATTAATCACTAACAAGCATATTTTGCTTCTGTGATATTTTATTTATTTGCAGTTTAGTGTGTAAGAGTGTAACTTTATCCCTTAATTTTGTAATTTTGTGAATAAACAATATTATTATTATTATTTCTGAACCATTGGAACCATCCATTGCATGTTGCTTCTGATACCATATGCCTCGACAAGCATACCATGCGACTCTGGAGCAATTTTCTTCAAATGAAAACAAAAAATTGATGCTTTCGGCAAATCATCACTTTCTGGTACAAAATTCGACATTTTTAACACGGTGAAAAAATATGATGTTGTCTATTCAATCACTTTATGTATACTAAATATATTTCACAGAGGTCACTGCAAACAAACAAAAATAAAGGCTCGTTCACAACAAATGTTCCCTATCGAGACATTTGTATCTTTACGCTCACTTCCTACCGGTAAACCTGGTATACCTTCCATTCGAACGCTTAATCCATCTAACGGTGACTTCAGCTGGATGAAGCTCTCCATGAAGAACCATCGAAGAGAAGCATTAACTAAATAAACTAAATGAAGTAGCACCACAAATAAGTTAGGTGTCGAAGTTCACTTATGTAGCAACTGCAGCTGCTCAAATGCCTGTATCATCTTCGGACTAAGAATTTTTAGCCAAAATATGAAATTAAAGTCATTTAATTCTTAGTCAATATGTTGTCTGACAGAATTGTCAGTTTGTAAAGAAATACATTTCAAATTATGTGAATTGAAATTTGGTTGGACTGACTATCATTGTTTACCATCATACCATGAAAAATATGACTAAATCCAATTCTGTAATGATCTCGTTGCGATACTGAAATATAGAAATAAAATTTATGACGTACCGAATAAAGATTAGAAAATGGATCCGATTCACTTAAAAATAAAAGAAGTAATTATTCGTCCTGATGGCTCTCAATATGATCGAAAAACATCGTATTCTGGGATCAGTTATTTGACATTTATACGCAAAAACAAGTTATCCCAGGTGATGTCTTCTTAGTCATTCAAAAATTCTCGATTTCCAATTCAAATTCCATAATGTATGAATAATTCAGTCGGTTAGTACCTCGCTGCACTTTATTTATATACCGTGACTTTTTTCAAATTTAGTTTATCGTGTGTCGATTAATAGGCCTGATGAATTTCTCGGAGGTACGGGAGCTGACTGTTTCAAAATCAACAGCAGAGAGATATTTGTTGTCGAATATTCGAATAACAGTAAATCTAGCTATTTTAAGATGGCAATAACTTTTCCACCAAAGTCATACTGCATATATACAGGGTGAGTCTTTGATCACTTCGTTAATTTTAATCATTGGATCTTGAGATCAAAAGAAACATTATTTTCCCATACCGTTTTTTTTTTTTATATTCTGCCGCGTTAAAAAGTTATAAACATTTCAAGTTTTCACATACCCCTCTGTGTTCCAGTTTAGTTTGAATGAAAATTACTTTCCACAGCATCCACTATTGAATCTGAATTGTTTAAAAACATTATTGTTCCTCTAAAAAATGATTCACTCACTCATGTTTCATCAGATGATTATATCGATTTGATTCCTTTCAACTTCAAATATCTCAAAAATTTAGAAAAAAAGAAGAGGAGTGATTTTATCTTCAAAAAAGACTAATGATTCCTAGGAAGCACAGGATACAGACCTTTAGTTCAAGTGATATTTGTTTTTCATGCAATCTGTATAGTAGTAGTGGAAACCCACAAAAAATGGAATAAATCTATTGATGCCAAAATATGCATGACTGTTATCAAAAACCTTCTACAAGAGATCATTTCAATTAATATTGTCATTTGAATATAACAGGTGAAAATGCAATTTTTTTATGAGATTTCAACACCCTATATTTTTTGAACTGGGCCAAATTTTGAAAATGTTATAGAAAGAAAATATTTCTTTTGACGTCAAGAATCTATGGTTAAAATTTACGCAGTGGTCAAAGACTCACCCTGTATATATATTTCACATATTGGTAAGCCAAAAGTGAAATACCTAATACAAACATTAAAAATATTTATTACTGACATTATATAATAACAAGAAATTGTCTGGAATATTCATCAAAATATTATTTTTATTTATTATTATTGATTGTATAATTAATTACAATTCTAGTAGTTTAGTAGTTATTATTGTTAGTCACATTTTGATTTTAATGTACTGATTGATGTTGACGCTTCCACTGGGACACTGCTTGCTTTACAAACCTAAGTCATGTTTCATGTCCTCTCATTAGTTCGATTATATTTTGTTGTTGATCTGGATCCATTTGTAATATAGCTTGTTATTGATTTCGTATTCGAATGGCCCGATAATTTTATCAAATTTTGGTCTGATATTCCTGCCTTTGCCAGTTTGGATACGGCGGTGGCCCGAAGGCAATGATTTGTGATTTTTTTTTCTGGTGTCGAACCCTTTTTTGTGCTAGATTTTTCGTCCAAGATAAAACACTGAACTGGTATTCTTGTTTAGCAGTATCTGACATTTCATAATAGAACGACTTAGTTCGGTACAGCGTCTACAAGTTTTTAGCTTTATTACGAAAATGGGCGTTCTCCAATTAATGTATCGGGCACTTGGAGCGATTTACGGTCAACATAATCGACCTACGAATGCACAATTCGCTTTACCATCACTGAGTTTGAGACTTAATGTTCGTTATTGGATAATACTCGACCAAATAGACAATATCCAGCTCGTAGTGAAGAGAATATAGCGGAGGTGGGACAGAATGTACGTGATGACCCTGAAGTGTCGATTCGACGCCGTTCTCGATAAGCTTGGCCTTTCGTATTCGAAGACTTGGCTGATTTTACGTAAGGATCTTTCTTTGAAAGCTTACAAAATTCAATTATTTCAAGAACTGAAGCCGATCACCTACCGAATCATCTAAGTTTTGGTCGCTGGGCTCTTGACAAGCTTGAAGAGGATCTACTCTTGTCGACAAAAGTTGTGTTCGCTGAGGCCCATTTTTGGCTTAACAGCTTCGTGCAGATTTATTATTGCAAGAAATGAACAAAAGCCAGAATTTTCTGAAAAAGTAATTTGGACTGATGAATCCACTTTACTGAAAGAGGAATAGTTAATTTTCAGAATTTTCATGAGTAGGCGATAGAAATTCCGCATGCAGTTCAACCTAAAAATTTTCAAAATGAATTCAAATTAAATATTTGGATGGGAAACATTTTGTAGAAATTTTTGACCCTTTAGCTCCTCAATATTGTTAATTGTGAAATGTTTTAAATTTTTGAATTGAGGCCCACCCCACATTTGTTGAAAATCTGCCCTCTAAATATTGGAGATGATGTATTTTTCCAGTTGGATGGGTCTCCAGTTGATTATTCTCGACCAGTCAGAAATTGACTGAATGCATCTTAAAAAAACAGATGGATTGGGAGAGGTGGCCCTGTAGAATGGCCACCGCGCTCCTGTGATTTAAATCATGTTGATTTTTTTGTTTGGGGGACAATAAAAATCAAGTTTATGCTATCTCAGTTAATACCCGGGAAGAATTACTCTTATGAATTCGAAAGGCAGCATATGTGATTTCGCCGCAACAATTGTAATTGTATAACAATAAATCATTCCATGATGTAATTTATGCATTCAACAGAACGGTGAAGATTTCAAACACCTTCTTTAAAAATTATTATGTTATTTTGTTTTGTACTAAATTGTTACTTCTAAAACAAATTTAATTTAAAATTATAACAAATTTGTTTCTACATGTTTTAGAGATTTCAATAATATGAATTTGGCTTTAAATGCGTTTTTCTCTGAAACGAATGCTACTAGCGACTTTGATGAGGATTACCTCATTTGGAACAATTCAGTCGCTCTAACAATTTGGAAATACAAAATGTTCCTGAAAAATCAAATGAAAGCTTGATCGAGGTGGTGGCAAAGATTGGAGCTCATTTGAACGTACCGATAAATTCCTCCTCGTTAGACCACGTTACCCGGGTTCCAACGAAAATAAAAAATAAGCCTAAGAATATCATTGTCCGGTTCATTTCTAAGATAACAAGGGACAATTTCCTGGCTGTATATAAGCCTCTCGTAGCATAGACTACCTATAGATAGGCAACTCTGGCTTGAATTTTGGTCCCGGCTTAGAGCTCAACTTACAGAGCCATCTTTCGTCATTATAGAGTTGATTACAGATTCCATTCGCACAACGTTCCGTCTCGTGGCGCCCTCTAGTGCATTTATAAGAGTTATCATAGGATTCCACGCAAGCGCAGGTTGAATCCCATATTTTTATTGGATTTGAAAGGCAGATACATTTGAAATGACCATAATTCTTTTAGTCTGCTGTAGATTGTCACAATTTCAATAAAAAAATATCATTTGATCAGAAAATTGTGACAATTTGCAGCAGATTAAAGAATTATGGTCATTTCAAATATATCTGCCTTTCAAATCAAAGAACATACTAATCTTTAGAGGATGAAAGGAAATAAACAAAAAAGAAACTTTTGAAATATATATATAATGCAGTAAATAATCAGTTTACAAAAATTTCAATATCGAGGGAAAGGATAAACAAACCAACAATAATTATGCAACAATTACTCATCAAGTTATGAAAATACATTGAAAGAATAAATTAAAATATTAGTGACAGATACATCAATTTAAGCATGAAATGCATATTAGATTTATACTTTTATGACAGAAACAATTTCTAAAAGTCTATTTTCTTTTAGATACTTTTTCGGATACCATCTTCTTTATTGGATCATAAGATCTTATTGTTTTTTCCCGATAAAATTTTATAAATAGTTCTGTCATAAAAGTACAGAAATAATATCATGGCAAAATCAATAAACTTATTAACTAAAATTCCTTGAATTTGGCGTTTCAACGTGCCACGGAGCTCGGATCTTAATTGTTTAAAACTAGGAATCTTGTTTCTAGGAGACGGCTGTTCTCGGAGAGAGGGTCAGGGTTAATTTGAAATAAGTGATGATTAAAATATATTTATTAAAGGGCGCCACGTGATTTGAACTCTTCTATATCCTAGATGATATTTGAAACATTAAGTGAAAAAAAAAAATCACGAAATCTTTATGAATTCCTATATTCAACAATTTTTCCCAAATAAAATCTCGATTTCCTCTATGAAATGATTTTTCATAAATGAAAGGTACCTTTATGACGTCATAATCAGTTTACACCTCTTGGTACATATAAATCTCAATGAATTTAATGAGTTGTCAATTAATGATATGAATTAATAATGTACATAAAAGAAATATAATGATGTTATTAATATTCGGTCTAACGAATCGATATGTTGGGTGGTAGTTCGGCAATGGCTGGATAATTTCATCAAACAACGTTATAAATTTGGAAAGATCTGACCTTATAATTTTGATCTCGGAATCCTGGATAATCGGAACTGGTAGCAATTTGGTCGGTTCTTGTAGGGTCGTCTGAATAAATCTGGCAGCTGGATACTCCAGAATTAGTTCTTGATCTTCATAAACTCACAAAGCACGAATAAAAATCGGTCGACGAAGAATTCAAGTTGTTTTAAACGTATCAAAGAAGACGACGAAGAAGAAAAGGAAAAAGAATAAGGAGGCCTTCTGCAAATAAATAACACAGAGTGAGACTTCTCTTAATTCTTTAATGCAAATGTTTTGTTTCAAATGTAACTATCAAACTTACATAATGGAGTGCAGGCCTCTAGTAAAGTTTCCCAAAAGTGGCAATTATCCGACAAACCAGTCGTGAGAAATCACAGGAAGGTACAGCAAAACGATTATGTGATTTCAGAACCAAAATTCAGGTAACTTCAAATACCTCTGGATCGTAATCCGTTTTAAAACGATTTCATACGAAATAACAACAAAGTGACCTCAGAAGTAATTTCAGGCAGAGTGAAAGAATATTTGAAAAATCTCACACATGTGTTCCTTATCGCGGGCGTTAAAAAGAGAATCGAATCAATGCACAACACACGAGAATCGCGAATGACACAGTGGCGGCGTCTTCGAACGCAAAAATGGTTATTAAAATTTATAACCGTGACAAACGGTAAATCACACATATCCGTTGAAGTATTCTAGGAATCTTCTGATAGACGATTTTTATGAAACCTACTATAAGTGGAATACCCAAATCTGTAATCAATGATCATGAGCAGTTCACTTATATATAAATACCTTGTTGCCTCAAAGTTTCTTCAGGAGTTCTGGAGGGTAGACAAAATATGCTTACATAATCTGAAAGATTATTGAAATTACAAAAATGATAATCATAGGGAGTAGAATGAATTACTTGGCAAATGAAGTGTTGGTAGACCAAATCTTTTCAGCTTTCCATGTGGGTCTATACAATCCATATGAAAATGCTTTATGCAAATAACACTTTTGGATGAATGAAGACATGGATTTCTGATTCTTTCCAACCAAACATTTCTAACACCCTCAACTTGTGTAATGAAAAACCTAGAAAGAAAACAGTGTTAGAAACTGTCCCAAATTTTTACTAATCAGAAATTACTACACGAATATGAAATTGCTACAGAAAATATTAATTCACAGTACATTTTTAGTGAGTTATAAGTTAATCCAAAACTACTACTTATATGAATGCAACACATACCTTTTGACATTACTATCACTGTAGCAATTGGGAACACAGCAAGAATAAACCATTTCATTCAACCAGTTCATGCTCATCATAAAATAGTTTCTTACTCTTCATTAAGTCCACCAAGAGTGAGGTCCGATAAAATCCGTTTTTACCGATCACTACTGAGAAGTCCTAGTTTACCGATCCGAACTTTTGAGACGACAACAGATGTCTCTACCGCTCGTCGAAGAAAAACGTGACCACCTTTGTAGTAGGCAAGTTCCCACCCCCTGGCTCGTAGTGCTAGATCAAATACAGCACATGGTCTTGAAGTGCTTGGAGTATCTGACAGCTTGTTTATTGGTGATCATTTAACTATGAATAATAAATTGCTATTTAAAGAGGCTCGTTTGGCGGCAAAAAAATCAGGATATAAATTCGTGTGGACGCATAATGGCAGTATTCTAATGCGCAAAAATGACACCTCCAAAATTATAAATATCACCAATACATCAGATCTTGACAGGCTATAATATATGGTAAAATTGCACGACTATCCCATTGTGAATATTGCTACTCCAAAATGGCTTTGAACGTTTATTATCAGAATGTTCGCGGCTTGCGAACAAAATTGCCTCTCATAAAGAGCTCTTCTATGGCCAGTGGTTGTGACCTTTTATTTATAACCGAAACGTGGCTCAACGATAGTGTGTATGACTTTGAGGTTGTGAACTCTAGTGAATACGATGTTTTTCGGAGAGATCGCTCTCGGCTAGTGCCAAACGTGAGGGAGGTAGGGTTTTTGTGGCAGTGAAAAGGGGTTTGAAACCAATAAAGGTTCTGGAGTTTCAGAGCGGTGCAGAGGATGTGTTGTGTCTATATACCGCCAAATGACACTGCAGCATTGACATATTTTGTGTCTAAGCTAAGTGATATCAAGCCTTTACTTGGCGATAGCATTGTTTTGATGTTGGGTGATTTCAATTGTTCTGGGGTTTCTTGGGTGAAGGATGTCTCAGGTAACTACTTAAATTCTATGAATGTTGATTCAAAATCTGCCTCATTAATTGACTCCATCTCATTTCTTGAGCTTCTGCAGTTCAATAACATTGTAAATCACAATAATAAAATTTTAGATTTAGTACTCAGTAATAGCTTTAGAATTGATAATCTGATGAGATGTTCTGATCCGTTAGTTCCTGAGAACAGAAATCATCCATCTGTTGAATTCCTTTTTAGAGTGGGGTTGGACAGGCCCCTTAGTTCAAATAACTCCTTTCATAGTTTCAAAAGGGCAAATTTTGCTCAAATAAATGAATATCTTCATGAAGTACCATGGAATAAATTACTAGGGAATGAAAATGTTAATGATGATTTGTTTGTTTTTTATGAAATTCTAAATAAGTTGATTGAGGAACATGTACCTTTAGTTAAGAAAATTAACGGCTATCCATCCTATTTTTCCAGAGAAACCATTGCATTAATAAAACGTAAAAATAAAACACACAAGAAATGGAAAATTTATGGGAACTATGGTGACTATAAAATTTTTCAAGCTTTAAGGTCCAAAACTAAATGTTTAATCAGAAAGGATTATGAAAAATACCTAATTTTAGTTCAGTTTGATGTCAAAAGATGTCCAAAAAAACTTGACTTTGTCTCTGTTGGTTCTAAGGACTCAGAATTTCCAAATAAGATGACCTATGAACAACGCACAGGTGAGTCAGGTAGTGAAATTTGTAATTTATTTGCGGACTATTTTGAGGGCGTCTTTACTAGGCCGGATCCATCTAAAAATGTTCTCCTGACCATTACTTCTTGAGCTCATTCGATGTCACTACTGATCAGGTTAAAGAGATAATGCTTGGATTGGACGAAAAGAAGGGACCTGGCCCTGATTCAATACCCCCCATCTTTCTGAAAAAGTGTAGTTCTGCCCTAAGTAGCCCTCTTGCATTAATATTCAATCAATCTCTTCGTAGTGGCTTATTCCCCAATTCCTGGAAGGTTGCTAGCATAACCCCCGTTTTCAAAAGCGGTAGTAAAAATTCTGTTGAAAATTATCGTCCCATCAGTAAGCTATGTGTATTCGAGAAGGTGTTTGAATTAATAATTTATAAACGTTTACTTAGTTATATGCAATCTCGAATAATACCTGAGCAGCACGGTTTTGTCAAAGCAAGATCAGTTGAAACCAATCTCATCTGTTTCATTGAATATATACAAGACAATCTAGACCAGGGAATCCAGGTTGATGCTGTATATACTGATTTTAGTAAGGCTTTTGACCGAATAAATATCAAAACCCTTCTGAACGAGCTAAAGAATGTCGGTGTCATGGGCACGTTGTTGAAGTGGTTCGAGTCTTATCTTACGAACAGATCTCAGTATGTCAAGATGGGAAGTTTCAGATCGCGATCATTTTTTCAGCATCAGGGTACCACAGGGTTCCCATTTGGGTCCTCTGTTTATAATTTAATTTACATTTAACATAATTTACATAAACAGAATAAAAACGTGTTTTTTAAAGTATGTAAATTCCTGTTGTTCGCAGATGTATTGAAACTTTTGCACGAGTTCAAAGCATTCAGGACTGTTTGGATTTACAGAGTGATCTAGACATCCTTTTCCGCTTTTGTGAAGATTTCAGCTTACATTTGAACCTAGCTAAGTGCTGTGTGGTTTCTTTCACACGAAATATGTCTGTTTTTTACCATCAATATTCTTTTGCTGGAACTGTTCTGCGGCGCACAGGTGTGGTGAGGGATTTGGGTCTTATGCTAGACTCGAAACTCCTCTTTGATGAGCATATAAATAATTTAGTATGTTCAGGTAACAAAGTTCTTGGGTGGATTATGAGACAATGTCATCAATTTAGGCATGGCCTCAACTCTCATCTGTCTAATAATAATAATAATAATAATTCAATTAATTGGTGAAGCAATTCTGGCGTTGTATTATGCCTTCGTTCACAGTAAGCTCAACTTCGCGTCTTCGGTTTGGTGTCCTCAATATAATGTCCATATCGAAAGATTGGAAAGTGTGCAGGCTAAATTTCTTAGGTTTTTGAGTTATAGGACAGGTTTCCACCTGAGACCTCGGGATCCTGAAAATTATGTTGTTCGTTTGAGACATTTCAAGATGATCAGCTTGAAGGACAGAAGAAAGATTAACGACGTAGTTTTCATATATAAGATACTCTCAGATCAATTGGATTGTCCCAAAATTTTAGAGTCAATCGATTATTATGTTCCGCCAAGACATCTGAGGAGACCCCCTGAATTCTACCTGACCACCTATAGAACCAACAGTGCAAGGTATTCACCATTGTCAAGGATGATAGCTTTATGTAATAATCATGTGAATAATATTGATTTATTTTTAGAAAAGAATCTAAGTTCATTTAGGAAAATTACTAGGGGGATGTTTATGCAGGTACAATAATTGTAGATCACTATTATTTTGGAAAATCTTTTTATTTGTTGTTAATATTATAATGTTGTCTATAAATATGTAATTAGTGGGCGCTTCTATTGGGTGTTTTACACCTGTCAGCGTTCTTTTGTGAAATAAATAAATAAATAAATACTTTTTTCAACTAGAAAAGCCAGGGGAATTGATTTTGTAAGCTATTATAGGGGTTTACGAAATAGATTTTTCTTTAAATAACATTTCCAAGTTTAAAAACTATTAAAAACAAAAAAGAGTGTGTAATAAAAAAAAATTGAAATATAAAATCGTCAAAAGAAATTTTTGAAAAATTTTGAAATTCACTATGAAAATTTGTATGAATCATAAGCTCTAAATGTGTTTTTCTTGCTAACCGTTGATCCTAGCGTCTTAAATAACGTTACCTTTTGTAACTAGAAAAGCTAGTGCATGACTATAGGCTAGCAGGTTGCACTGGTTTAAAAGGGACGAAATGATTGCCAGTGGCACTCTCTAGAAAATACAACCGAATCGACGGCAAATTTGAATTTCTCACCTCCAAAAACCCCTATGTACCAATTTTCATGCAATTATTTGGAATCAGTAGAAAGATATTAAAGAAAACGCGAATTATTTTTTCAACTTCAACACCCTGTATCTCAGAAAGGAAGCATTTCGGACCCATGTTCATGGGAACTTTTTGCTCAAAATGATGTGATCTATAACCAATTTCAGTTTGTTGGAAACAAAACAGAACACCTTGTATAAGAGAGTAAAGGTTTTTATTTGTTTGTCATTTGTA
Source organism: Micraspis discolor (assembly GCA_030674115.1). Lineage (NCBI taxonomy): Eukaryota > Metazoa > Arthropoda > Insecta > Coleoptera > Coccinellidae > Micraspis > Micraspis discolor. The sequence goes on from JARTUT010001419.1 coordinate 54,625, forward strand.
AACGTCGGTTTAAGTTTAAGTTTTAGTCACTAACTTGTAAAACTGACAGTTATTTTTATTTTTACTAGTTAGTAGTATTCTTTACAATAGAAAATTTTGTTTTATCGTCATATATGTAGAAAATCATGGTAGAATTGTTATTTCCAGTAACACAGAATTTTGATGACGAAAGAGTTGATACTGATGAGGATGAACCATCTGTTGACTCTGAAACTGCTGAACTCGAGGACTGCAGAATATTTGTATTTTCCTTACTACCAAATAATTTGCTAGACATTTCGATATTTTTGTTGACCGAATCATCGACATAACTCATCGCAATTTCGGTGCTCTTCCACCCTCCTGCACGCTTTAGTGCTAAAATATCTCCACCGAATTCGCAACCATAGTGGCCCCAGTTCTGTGAAAAGAGTGGCCTTGTTAAAAGATTACCTTACAAAGATAGAGCACTCCGGCCTTTTTCTCGTCAACGATTCAATGACCTTGAGAATTCTATCGTTGCAAAAGGAGCGGGACTAATAAGAGAAGGATATATATCTCTCTCTTCTCCAAATTCGAATTTAAACCGCGAAACAATTCACCGGGTATTTCTGAAAATCATAGCAGATCCTTAATTTAATCAAAACCTTTGAATTAAATGCCATATTTTATATAACTTGTCTATGAATTCTTTTTCCTCAATTCGAAAATTTTTAATGATAGTGTGATATATGGAGTAAAAGTTATCGCTGATTTTGTATAGGAAATCTAGAATTTTATTCCGCACGGGTTTTCATATTTGGATTAAGCTTTTTCATAGCTCTGCAGAGAAGTCTGGTTTGTAGATAAAATGAGTGAAACCAAGGAAAGATGTTCAGTTGAGTAATGTTCGAATGTTTCGGGTGTGAGATTCTTTAGATTTCCCAGTTCAGATGACCCTCAACGAGCCTTGCAATGGAAATTGGCCTGCAGCGATGCGACAATTCTAAGGAAACAGGATTTGCAGTGATCACTTCGAACCTTATTTAATGACTGGCCGCTACTTAAATAAAACGGCTGATCCTACTTTGAACCTGTTTAAGAGACCAAAAAGCTTTGATATAGGTACACAAACCGATGGAGTAGGAATCAATAAGGGAACTCAAACATGTTCCACAATAATGGTAAACTGCAATGTGCAAACATCACAAAACATGAAAGCCGCTGCCACTACATCGCCTCATCAACTGCTAATCCAAAAACTGAGAACTATCCCTTTCCATCATCCTTTCTCAGTTTCCCTACAAATATATGCTAAATTTGTTTTAAAAAATCAGAATTTTTTACATAATGAAGTATGCAAATCAAAATTTACAGGGTGATGAATGTAACAAAAGGAAAAATAAAAAAATTAGAAACCTTAATATACTGCAGCACAAATGATGTTAAGTTAATATTTCTCAGTGTTTTCTTCCAAAAGTTACCATTCAACTGGATATCAAGTTCAGGGATCTGATCCCTTTGTATGTATGAATATTTTTATAGAATAGGAAATTGTTCTTTTATGTTCTGAGAATGCTCAAGATGGAACCGAGATAATTATATAACATAGATTGATAATGCTGAAGAAAACTTGACTACAAATTTTTAATGAATTTCTTTAACTTTTGATGTAACTATATTAAATGAATTATAAAGAAAATTTCCTTTTTATTTGTTGCACTTTTGTTTTAGTCCATTATTTAGACATTCAATACATGAAAGTGAAATTTTTGTATGGAAATGGTAAAAAATTTGATCAGCAAAATTCACAAACTTTTATGATTACAATTATTCGTCAGCTTATTTTGTGTAACTTTGAAATTGGTGAAACAATTCATAAGACAGGAATTAACTTCTTCGTAAGAAGTTTGTCATTTATATGTCATTAATAATCAAAGGACTTCTAACTTGCAAACAAAATATAATGGTTCCATTACAATTTTGATGAAAATATATTATACATTATTCTTACATTCTTGTATTGGGAAATACTTTTTAAGAAATGCTTATCAAACAATTTTCATCCACATATAATAAGATCAATTAAAAGAAAATTTCTTCTTCTCATACGATTTTGAAAAAGGATATTTCTTTTTCGTTTGTTTACAAAACTGCAGTATTAGTTGAACTATATGTGGGTAACATTACTATTTAATTCGTCCATTGTGTCAAATGATATTTTCTTGTTTCTTATGAATTCTCTCTAGTCTTCACACATATTCCACAGGAAATAAATGTTCTGTTATTGATCTCTTCTTCAAAGTTGTATGGCAATGGCCTAAAATTTTAAAAGGTGTGAACTTTTACAATTTTCTCAGTTGAATTGTTGTAGCTTTAAATTATAAGATATTTTAGTAATAAATTAAAATATATTGCAAATGATCAAAATACAAATTAACAGTGGAAATATTGCTACTCACGAAATTGCGTATTGGTTCCTGAAGTAAATCGTTCAGAAACACTTGTGATGAAAGAAAAGTGCTTTCATATTTCCTAATAAATAAAAAATGATTTTTCCAAATTCATCTTCATGTCGATTAAAATCCTTTTCTGTTTAGATTCCTGCTACAGGAACTAGGAACCGATTGGCTATCTTATTGCACGTGATAACGAAATGTGATTTCATTGGTGTTGCCTCGATTTACATTGCTCTTATGGGATTTTTAGTCAAGGGAGGAAACGTTTTATGCGATTCTGTGGTTTCGCTTCGAAATACTTGAACAAAATTTTCAGTACTAATTTGACAGAGTGCACCCTCTTGTTTCTACTCTTTGGTATAACTCTGGGTCTTTTAAACCTAAATATTTCGCTATTTGCTCTGGGACTCCACCAATAGTGTGCGGGGAAATGCACTTTCCATGTCGGTATGTCATCAATCTTAGTCTTCCTGTTTCAGGAGGCCGAAGATTTACATATTTTCTGTATAACATGCAGGGCTTGAAGCTGCAGACATCATCGGTTATGGTGAATCTTCTTGTTGTTAAATTTTTTGTTTGCCGCAATGTCACAATAACGTATTTTCCCATATCTTCTACATCATTTATGTTTAAGGAGAGAATTTCGTCACATCGACAACATCCAAAAATCCAAAAATTGTTACAATTTTCGCCAGCAACCACTGGTCATCAGGAGCATGTAAAAGAAGTTTTTCAGCATCTTCTTTACTCAATACCTTGGCCTTTTTAGCGTGTAACTCTCATTTTTTCGTTTCAGAAACGCTGTTACCTTTTGAAGTCTGTAAATGACAACTAAACGTCAAATTTTTCAATAAATTTTTTAAGGAAAACAAACCTGCGAACAGGGGCATTTTCTTTCATTTCCAAGCAGCTTTTCAGCATATACCATTTTGCCCATAAAGTGTTAGGGCTGAATCTAGCTGATAGTTGATTCAAGTAGACCAACAAAACATCTTCAGTTACCCAAATCACACTATTTTTGTTTTGCCACTTTTTGAAGTCGTCATATTCTCTCTCGTACCTTGAAGCTGATTTTGCAGGTAAAAAACTTGAAGCTACACTGCTAGCTGCCTCAATAGTTTCTTTTGGTACATTCATTTTCGCTGTCGCCAAAACAAATGTAAAGAAAAATAAACAGACATGTTCATGGCAACGCTTTCCATAGCTTACGACATTTGCGACAAGTGATTGAGATTATTTTGGAATTTATCTTACCTTTTTACAAATGAGAAACAAATAAAATATAAAACAATACTCGCAAGGTAACGGGTTTTACTGGCTCAAGGAGGAAAATATCCTGCATTCGCCAATAAAAACCCTCTCACCTTGCTGGTAATTGATGACGAGATATTGTTGATGATGGAGCTCGTGTTGAATGATTATTTGGGCTATTACCATCATCTATTGTGGATGTAATGTTTTCCGACGTTTCGATAGACATCTTCTATCTTTATCAAGGAGGAAAAGTAAAAAACCTTTCGAAAATTATCAATTTTCAAAAAGTCAATATGACAGAAGTCATGAAAGAAAAATGAACAATGTTATATACTTATCTGTGATATGATGATCTTTTTAAGTTGGATCGAACTATCGGCGTCCAAACTTCTGGCAGATCTATAGATGGAGCACTTATGGAATCTGGTGTTATTTTCATAAATGCTGCTTCTTTGATTTTTCTTCTTGCAAGTTTTTCTTCTTTGGATATTATTGATGCTTCATCCCATTTTATACGATGATTCTCATCTACAGCATGTTGAACTAACCTGGATTTGTCGCTGTCTAGTACTCGTAGAAGCTTCTGATGTTCTTTTATTCGTACATTCAGAGGGCGTTTAGTTTCTCCGATGTAAGAACCGAATACAAACATTTTTCAATTAATATGCTTTTCAATCTACTTTTGAATATATATATATATATTCCGAACCCATTGTATCAAAAGCTGACTTCTTCAACTTCTGCTTAAATTTTCAACCCACACAGACAGTATTGTTTGAAATCTGGAATATTATAAGCTTAAGATCAAAAGAATAAATAAACCGTGTACAATGTGTTAATGAGTTTAATATTCTTCAATTGCACATTCAATAGATCGTTCTCTCAATCTAGGTTTCTTCTCCCAGACTTTCATATAGACATTGAAGGCTGCGCTAAAAGTCAAATATGAGACGTCTTTAGTATCGATACCCATGATAATTCACCAAAGATGTCGTATAAAGATGGCCGCCGTCCTGCTGTTTTACAACGGCAAAAATGCCAAAATATGACTTATAAATTCGTATTCGGCGGAATTTTTATTATTTTTCCTGTCAAGGTCAGCATGATTGTGTCCACCGCAAGGTGCATTCACGGTATTTTCGGTGGTTTCACATTGCGGTCTCGTTAATATTTTAATTGTGACATGATCTTTCGCTTTTTACGATGGTTGCTGGTGAATTGGCATATAGAATTGAGCTGTATTATGATTTTGAGAGAAATATTTTGCTCTTATGGGTGGAGATGAGGCACCCTACTCTCGATTCTTCAAGATCATAGAGTTTTAAATCGACAATTAGAGTTCACGAGAAAGAATAACAGTATGATTTTTTATTTCTCAATTGAACGTAAAAATTCGAGCAGAAATATCATTGGTGAAACCGCAGGAGTGCAGAAAATATGAGAATTGGATGGAAAGTACTAGCCGACACGTGTTTCTGTTCATTGGCTTCTTCAGGGCAAGGCACCCAAGAAACCATGAGGTATCTAGGGTTGAAGCCACAAATTGGATGCTCGCTCCTGTTGTGGTCACCTGTTATCGATTCTTCCATATTTATTCTTTTCCATCCCTATCCTGGTTTCTTGCTTGCCTGGCCCTGAAGAAGCCAAAGAGCAGAAACACGTGTTGGCAAGTACCTTCCATCCAATTCTCATATTTTCTGCACTCCTGCGGTTTCACCCATTATACTTCTTTTATAAACTTTTTACCATACCAATTCAGTTTAACCCTAACTTGTTATTCCTTACTATTTTAAACGGTATATAGACATAAAGAAAAATTGAATAAAGTGAAGATATTTTGTTATATTTACATACAAAACGAAATATAAGAAATATGTTATTCAGGGCTATTCACTAACTCAAGTTGCTATGAATAGCCACCAAAAATCGTGGTCATCTTCAAGGTCAGTTGCTAAGCGCGAAATCGGTATTCACTATTCAAGAAAGTGGTTATGAAAGTTACTATGCATAACGACTAGTGACTATCCCTAGTAGTTTACTGGCAACTGCTTTATAGGTGTAGCTATCGATAACCACTCTTGTCGGCTACTGTTTGTTTATTGTTTTTTTTTCATTCATGTGAACAATTAGAAGTTTTAATCGAATAAGAATGACATTTTTAGTGCAAATGAACTTTTTAATGAATTTGGAATTACAAAGGTATTAATATAGAGTATTGTAGGGTAAATGCGCCACTACTGCAAAGGCTTAACGCTGTCTTCATATTATTCAACTCTTTTGTGAGTTGCATTCACAGTTCTCCAACTTTTACTGATTCAGCTGGCGATAGTTTTACTTTCATCATGACTTGTTCGCTCAGGAAATTAATCATAAATTGATATCTTTATTGCTTTTTAAACCTGTTATGTCTAAAATAAGAGATGTTAAATTAAAAACACCGAAAATTGTCTTTTATATAACCTCATCCTTCTTCCATAGTTACAGTAAAGATTCCTCGAAAATAATTGAAATCTTTTCCCAACATTCTTTAACGGTCATTTTTCGTGATTTTGAAGGTTATGTATGTGCTTATTCCACAGACAAATCCATATCATTTGTTTATGGTTGAATCGAGAAAACGGACATTTGAACTATTTTGCGGTGTTGCCATGACTCTCTTCGCAAAAAGTTGTTATGATAACAACAGTTGTTAATGGTTAGTTAGAGAATACCAAAAAAGGGTAGCAGTGGCTATCGAAAGTTGTTCTACGAGTTGCTTTGGATAGCCCTGATTATAAGATGGAACTCAAAAATAACATTTGCGATACTTAATTGCCGTTCAATCGGTTCCTACGATCAACAATAATTTGTCCGGCTTTCGAAAACAATTTTTCTGAAGGCTCAGACGTGGGTTATATACATAGTCTTTTTTAAATAATTCATATAATCTAGGATAAGTTTCTCGCTTCGTATACCACCATTTTACAGGATCTTGTGCACTCGGTAGCAAACACTCCTCTAAATATTTCTCAACTTCTAATTTTGCATCTGTTGTGGGATCGGTATTCTTTAAAATGTCATCAACTTTATTGTTGAAGTCGTCCCAAATACTTCGTTTTTTTTACAAAGGATACACTCCAGAACCAAAGTAGAAAACGTGGAGGTACTGGGATTTTTGATTTCCCCTACCAGCACCTTCACATCAGAAATTGTTTTTTTGAAATTACTTTCATTTGTGAAACCAAATTGCTTGAATCGGGGATCATATTCGGTAAGTGTAAGTGCCGAAGTGACAAAGACGACGCCGCGCCATAAGACCCTTTGTAATTCCATAATTTAGGAACTGACGTGAAAACAGCCGAGTAAGATAGCCGAGTTTTGTACAGAATTTTTCGTACGCCACTGGAATATTGGCCGGATAGCGATGCAAACAATTTTGATTCGCCGAGATAATTTGAGATTTTTCTATTTTCACGTTGGAATCTGGATACGGTACGTTCTCTACTACGATGGCCCATGATAAATCCATCACCAGCACACATTCCACAGCACCCCCGAGTCGAATATGCCGAATGACGATCGAGTTTTCAATAAAAAAATTCTTATCTGGCAAACTAGACATAGGATTGATGTCAAATTTCGCAATAGCGTCCAGGAAGATAAACAGATAATTACTTCATATGCCACTTTTACTTGCACCCCCCAAGGGGGTCAGTAGGTACTCGGCCTGATTTGTAAAAATTCATAAAATATCAACCATACATGAGAATTCCATCAAACTCCTGCGGAATTATCTACATGTCGACAAAAAGATAATTCAGTAGTTATCTCTGACTTGCAACCCTATGGGGGGCTAAATAGCGGCTTAATGATTATTCAAGCAGATACGAATATCTCGAGATCTAGACACAGAATCCACACGTAATTCGGAGTTTATTCTTCACTCTATATACTCAACCTAACTTTGTGACTCACATCCACTTGCACCCCTGGGGGGCTAGCCGAGTTCCAGCCGAGTTTTCTGTGAGTAATTCATACCTGGGAAACAAGACATAGGATTGGGGTCAAATTTCACAGTAACAACCAGAAGCATCAACTTATGATTTTTACATTTGCTACATTCACTTGCACTCCCCAGGGGGGGTCAGTAGGTAGTCGGCCTGATTTTTAAAAATTCATAAAAAATCAACCATACAATAGAATGCCATTAAACTCCTGCAGAATTATTTACATGTCGACAAAAAAATAATTCAGTTGTTATTTCTTACTTGCAACCCCTTTGGGGGCTAAAATAAAGGAATGATTATTCAAGTAGATACGAATATCTCGAGAACTAGACATAGAATCCACACGGAATGCTTCTGGTTGTTGCTGTGAAATTTGACCCAAATCCTATTTCTACAGGGGGCTAGCCGAGTTCCAGCCGAGTTTTCTGTGAGTATTTCATACCTGGGAAACTAGACATAGGATTGGTGTCAAATTTCACAATAACATCCACAAGCATCAATTCATAATTTCTGCATATGCCACATTCACTAGCGCCTCCAGGGGGGTCAGTAGGTACTCGGTCTGATTTTTAAAAATTCATAAAAAATCAACCATACATGAGAATGCCATCAACTCCTGCAGAATTATCTACATGTCGACAAAATATAATTCAGTGGTTATCTCTAAACACAACCCCTTGGGAGCTAAAATAACGGCTTAATGATTATTCAAGCAGATACGAATATCTCGAGAACTAGACATAGAATCGACACGAAATTTGGTATTTTTTCTTCTCTCTAAATACAAAGAATAACTCGATGACTCATTTCCACTTGCACCACCTGGTGGGGACAGGGGTGGGCTAGCCGAGTTTTCTGTGAGTAATTCATACCTAGGAATGTAGAAATAGGATTTGGGTCAAATTTCACAGTAACAACCAGAAGCATTTCGTGTGGATTCTATGTCTAGTTCTCGAGATATTCGTATCTGCTTGAATAATCATTAAGCCGTTATTTTAACCCCCCATAGGGTTGCAAGTCAGAGATAACTACTGAATTATTTTTTTCTGTTTACATGTAGATAATTCTGCAGGAGTTTGATGGCATTCTCATGTATGGTTGATTTTTTATGAATTTTTAAAAATCAGGCCGAGTACCTACTGACCCCCCTGGGGATGCAAATAAAAGTGGCATATGAAGTAATTATCTGTTTATCTTCCTGGACGCTATTGCCAAATTTGACATCAATCCTATGTCTAGTTTGCCAGATAAGAATTTTTTATTGAAAACTCGTTCGTCATTCGGCATATTCGACCCGGGGGTGCTGTGGAATGAGTGCTGGTGATGGATTTATCATAGGCCATCGTAGCAGAGAACGTACCGTATCCAGATTCCAACGTGAAAGTAGAAAAATCGCAGATTATCTCGGCGAATCAAAATTGTTTGCATCGCTATCCGGCCAATATTCCAGTGGCGTACGAAAAATTCTGTACAAAACTCGGCTATCTTACTCGGCTGTTTTCACATCAGTAATTTAGGACATCTGTGAACTGCCTACTATGAATCAGTACATCCCCTCACCCCTCTGTATCTGTCGTTTTTGTACCGGTGAATAGGACCAGAGCCCCTCTCCTCTTTGTATTTGTCGCGTGGCTCCATCGCTTCCAGGTTCACATCGAGGCGAAGTGGGACATATAAAGTGAGGTGGTACATTGTATAAAAATGAGCCGCTCTTACATTCCCTTGTCGTGTACGGGACAAATGAGCCGCCTCTTGTAAGAGGTACCCAATACTAGTTGCAACACCTTCTAATTGTCAATTTTTAAACGAAAACAAACCATTTGACATGTCAGCTTTCAAATTAACTGTCAAAAAATGTAACCCCTATTGAAAGACCTGTTAGTTTAAGAGCATCAAAGCCATCTGATCTCACTCCAGTTTTTACTAAATTCTAACTTTATCTATGTAACCCAATTTCGCCCGAAACCGAACATCGAAAACTGGTAGAGATGCGCTTCACACATGGTCGATTCGCAGGTGCACGTTCGGTAACGTGTTTAACCGTTCGAAATATTGTTTAAACGAGTATCCGACAACGAGAAACGTCGTCTGCGATGTGAATCGGAACCTCAACGATCGCCGCCTGTACGAGCTAAGTAAACACGACACCCAATTTACCCATATGGGCAAGAATCGAGGTTCCTACATGCCTACCGCTTGTTCTTGTCGGTTTCTGATTCACGCTACGATGAGCACAGAGGAGACGGCTGGTTCCTGAATGACCGAGAGACGTCAATCGATGAAAATCGATAATTGACCTGAAATTAATAGAGCAGGGTGGTTTGATATTTTAGAAAGTAGGGATTGAATAGAATACCTATACTTCCCGTGGCATATTAGTTGTCCCTAACGTAGGCTATTAAAATAGCGAGTTGTTCACGATTTTCGGCTATTCTGAACAGTTGCTCAGCATTGCATATCCCTATCTAGTCTCCAATATTAGGTATACAGGTATGAAATGAGCGTTTTTTTGTGAAAATAAAACACTCATTATTAATGGGAAAGTAAGAAACAATTCATTCGAAGTATTGGCCATTGTTTGCTACACATTTTAACCACCTTCCTGACAATTCGTGGATACCTTTGCCAATAAAATTGTTCGTCTTTTAAAGCAAACCAACCAGACGCCCAATTCTTCACCTCCTCGTAGGAATCAAAGTGCTGCTCAGCCAATGCGCGTCCCATCGATGAAAACAAATGGTGGTCGGAAGTAGCCAAGTCTGGTGGTGGCGGATGGAATAGCAGCTCCCAGCCAAGTGTTTTGATTGTAACCTGAACCGGTTTTGCTTTGCATTGTCATGGAGCAAAATTACCTTGCCGTGTCTTCTTTTATGTTTATGTTTATACTGGCTTAGGTACCTAGGTATACGTATATCAATGTACACCCCTCAGAAGCTAATTAAAGCTTGTGCGAGTTAGGTTAACCAGTGTGTGTTCTGTGTAGGCTTTGTTACTGTGTCCTTACGCCACCTTAGGCACAGCACTGTTAATTTTAGACCCAACAGTGAATGGTGGCCGCATACCGAAAGCTAGAAAATTTCTTTCCTGGCCCCGGACTTGAACCTACGACACGACTGGTTTCCACGTCATAGGTCAAGGCTTTATTCCACTAAGCTATGCGACACGCATTCTGGCCCGTTCTTGTCGTTTCTCGATCAATGCATGGTTCAAATTGATCTTTTTGTTGTCGGTAGCGATCAGTAAACGGGATAGATATATATATATATATATTTTTTGTTTAAAATTTCTTGGGTGTATAGCACTTATTCTACTAATAAATGGTAATTGTTAAATTATTATTTTATTTATTTTATTTTTCAACATATGTTTCAGCGTGTCTACGCCTTTTTCAAGGAATATAATTCAGTCGACAATTTCTGTAAATTACATAATAATAAATACACAAATATATCAACAAACAACATAAAGCTTTTACGTACTTCATTCAAATCGTCCGTCAAGTTATTATTTTCTTCTATAATCAAACTTTAAAAGATCTTCAAATATTAAATATTTTCGTCAGCCATGAGGTAAAATAATGTGACGATGATGCGCTGTCACGATTTTGTTTTTCCAACTTCTTATTCAATTTAATGCTGCGACACCTGTACGAATTAACAAGTGATAATCCCAAATCTGGGTTTGAATTGGTTCTTTTTAATCTAGATGGAGTTGGTAGTGCATATTTTGCAAAAATATGACCGCACTAAAAAGCATGAACAAACAGAAAAACATAAAATGGATTTTGAGAACTTTTCTATCCTGGAAAAAGAAAGAAACAACAAAACTAGAAACATACTAGAAATGATCCACATAAAAAGAAAAAGAAGCTATGAACGATAAAACGGACATCAAAAACTTGGCCCAAATTTATTTCAATCTGATAACATAAATAAGGAAATACAAATTTTCAATCTTCCACTACCAACTCCATCTAGATTAAAAGAACCAATTCAAACCCAGATTTGGGATTATCACTTGTTAATTCGTACAGGTGTCGCAGCATTAAATTGGAATAAGAAGTTGGAAAAACAAAATCGTGACAGCGCATCATCGTCACATTATTTTACTCATGGCTGACGAAAATATTTAATATTTGAAGATCTTTTAAAGTTTGATTATAGAAGAAAATAATAACTTGACGGACGATTTGAATGAAGTACGTAAAAGCTTTATGTTGTTTGTTGATATATTTGTGTATTTATTATTATGTAATTTACAGGAAATTGTCGACTGAATTATATTCCTTGAAAAGGCGTAGACACGCTGAAACATATGTTGGAAAAAATAAAATAAATAAAATAATAATTTAACAATTACCATTTATTAGTAGAATAAGTGCTATACACCCAAGAAATTTTAAACAAAAAATTTATATCAAAGCACAAGAAACTCTAACAAAAAAAAAAAATATATATATATATATATAAAGGAACGAATAAATGAGCACAAATTTGCCAAATATGACCGCACTTAAAAGCATAAACAAACATAAAATGGATTTTGAGAACATTTCTATCCTGGAAAAAAAAAAAACAACAATACTAGAATTATACTAGAAATAATACAAATTAAAAAAGAAAATGAAGCTATGAACAATAAAACAGACATCAAAAACTTGACCCAAATTTATTTCAATCTTACAAATAAATAAGAAAATACAAATTTTCAATCTTTTACTATTAACTCCATCTAGATTGAAAAGAACCAATTCTAACCCAGATTTGGGATTGTCACTTGTTGATTAATTCGTACAGGTGTCGCAGCATTAAATTGGAATAAGAAGTTGGAAAAACAAAATCGTGACAGCGCATCATCGTCACATTATTTCATTCATGGCTGACGAAAATATTTAATATTTGAAGATTTTTTAAAGTTTGATTTATAGGAGAAAATAATATCTTGACGGACTATTTGAAGGAAGTACGTAAAAGCTTTATATTGTTTGTTGATATATTTGTGTATGTATTATTGTGTAATTTACAGGAAATTGTCGACTTTATTATATTCCTTGAAAAAGGCGTAGATACGCCGAAACATATTTTGGAAAAAAAATAAATAAAATAATAATTTAACAATTACCCTATATCAGTCAAATAAGAGCTATACACCCAAGAAATTTTGAACAAAAGAAATTTATATCAAAGCACAAAGAATTCTAACAAAAAAAAATATATATATATATATATATAGAAATGCGATAGTATTGTATCAAAAATGAATTTCACACATTCGAGTAGGAGTTCATGGGATATATTGAGAAAATTTGGCGAAGCTTCTCCCCTTGCCTCATCACCATCAAAAATTAATTCAAGATTATTCGCTCGCCGCCTAGTTATACATATTCAGGAGAGCAGTTTCTACTTCACAACCATTCAATGTAGATGAGTTGAGGGCTGCAATCAAATCTACCAAATTTTGAAAAGCAGCAGGTTTCCACGGAATTTATCCTGAATTCATCAAATATTTAGGAAAAAAGGCCTTGTCTTGGTTATTGTCCTTCTATAACAATATTCTGAATTTAGGATACTTTCCTTCCGAATTCCGTAAGGATAATGTAATAGGTATTTTGAAACGAGGAGAAATCCTTGTGATCCTAGTAGCTATCGACCAATCAGTTTATTGAGTGTTCCTTTCGAGATATTAGAAAGTTTAATTCTTTTTAGAATTGAATCTTCTGTAGAAAATGCTCTACAAAATTTTCAGGGAGGCTTTAGGAAAAATATAAATTGATCAGATCAGGTTCTCAGCCTTACAATTTTCATAGAATCAGGCTTCAATGATAGGTTGAAAACAGGAGCTGCTTTCATTGATTTATCTTCGGCATGTGACACTGTGTGGAAAGATGTATTAATTGTTGTTATTGTACGATATACTTTCAAAAAATTAAAGTTTTTGATAACAAATACACAAGTAAGTGTTATGCTGATGAATTATAAACGAAAGAAACATATTCGTTTAATGCACCATTAACAAGGAACGTTTTAATATAGTTATATCAATTGCTTTACAAGAGTAGCCTCTAGTTACATACACAAAGTAGTCTACTTCTGATTTTTTTCTGAAGAGTTTGTCCACATCTAAAGTTCTAGGTCCTCTGTGGTCAATGCTTAGAACACCAAGAAGCTTGATCATAGAATTCCGTAGGTATATATTGATCAACTTCAGTTTCGAAAATAACCTGCAATAAACTATTCTGTTAAAGACATAAATAAAAATTGATATATAGGATTGTCGTATTTTGAAAAAGTTCTTATGTTTATATATATTTTTAGCTAGAAAACATAGCCAACAGAAAAGATATACTAACTGAATATTAAAACGTTGGCAGATTGACTGTTGCAGTTCTGACCTCGCTGTAGTCACTGAAAGAGTCAAAAGCATTATTATGCGTTGGTGCATACATGAGGAATTCATCATACATTTTTTCAAAGAGTTTTGTCGAAAACTTACATGATACATCTGAGATATCGAGCATTAAAAAATATATACAGGGTGAGTCTTTGACCACTGCGTTAATTTTAACCATTGATTCTTGACGTCAAAAGAAACATTTTCTTCCTTTAACATTTTTCCAAATTTGGCTCCGTTCAAAAGATATAGGGTGTTGAAATTTCACAAAAAAAAATTGCACTTTCACCTGTAATATTCAAACGACAATATCAATTGAAATGATTTCTTGTAGAAGGTTTTTGATAACAGTCATGCATATTTTGGCATCAATAGATTTATTTTCTTCTAGGTTTCTCACTACTACTGTACAGATTGGTTAAATTGCATGAAAAATAAATGTAGGATCGAATATGTTCCCTACTTATGCGTTTCGTCCTGGCGCACACATTTGGACTTATCAGTATGGCTTGTGTGCGCCATGCCAGACGCAGGATGTTAGAAGTTTGAGGAGCCGCCGGGAGTTGAACCCGGGCACCTAGTACCTAGTCAGTATGAAACTTGGGCGCTAAACTCCTAGCCACCGGGCGCTGTGAATTAAGCTATGCGTGGCTATATAGAGTGCCGCCAAGAGATCTACGCACTCCCTGCCGCTGACAGAGTGCCGCTACACACTCCCTTACCTGTGACGGAGGAACGAGCCAATGCTTGTTACAAGGTCAGTAGGTGTAGCCGGATGATGGCCACCTGAGCTGAGCTACACCACACGGTATGGTGCGGATGGGTGATGTCCACCTTAGTAGATCCGCAATAACGCGGCAGACCATGAATATTGTACGGAATGGGAAAGGCGTCTAGAGTTTCATTGGAAGTTGCAGAGAGGGAGCGAGTATACCTCAAGCGTCAACCGTCTGCTTTTCCAAGACACGTCGTAAAGACAACCGTTCCCATCACGTCAGGGTCACCAATGTAGAATCGAAGGAATTTATCCCTCCTTATGCGTTTCGTCCTGGCGCACACATTTGGACTCATCAGTATGGCTTGTGTGCGCCATGCCATAGACTGCAGGGGTTGTTAGAAGTTTGAGGAGCCGCCGGGAGTTGAACCCGGGCACCTGGTACCTAGTCAGTATGAAACTTGGGCGCTAAACTCCTAGCCACCGGAGCGCTGTGAATTAAGCTATGCGTGGCTATATAGAGTGCCGCCAAGAGATCCCTACGCACTCCCTGCCGCTGACAGAGTGCCGCTACATAAATATCACTTGAACTAAAGGTCCGTATCTTGTACTTCCTAGAATCATTAGTCTTTTTGCAGATAAAATTTTTTCCTAAATTGCACAGATATTTGAAGTTGAAAAGAATTAAATCGATATGATCATCGGATAAAACATGCGTGAATGAATCATTTATTAGAGGGAATATAATGTTTTTCAACAATTCAGATTCAATAGTGGATGCTGATGAAAGTAATTTTCATTCAAACAAAACTGGACTACAGAGGGGTATTCGCCCAATGAGAAAACTCAAAATGCTTATAACTTTTCAACGTAGCTGAATATGAAAAAACCGTCATGAAAAAGTATTTCTTTTTGATCTCAAGAACCT